>JANBPK010001292.1:0-31749 GCA_027579435.1 Candolleomyces eurysporus | reverse complement strand
GTTTGGTATGGAGGTGGGGTGAGCCACTTGCTACCCCGCACCTCGGGCACGAGGGAATGGACGGTACGATCGGACGGGGGAAAACCCAGTGGAATCGCGACGGACTGACGGCCCGGCCGCACTGGACATCGAGAGTCTTGGGTCGCCTTCGTCTTTTTTGGGCGGGGATCGATCAGATAACGGCGTTCCATCGAGCGCCTCGAGGTGGAGCATGAGGCGGGCTTCGTTGGTTGAATTCTGGCTTCTTTTGGTTCCGTTTCTTGATTCAATTCCGGTTTTGGTTTTTGGAACGTAATTTTAACCTATTTTCTAGATCCCCCCTCTGGTTCACTCGCTACATCTGCCTCGTCTGCGAATATTGCGGCATCGTCTGCCTCTTTACTCGCGTCTTCTCTTGCCTCGTCTGCATCCACCGCCGCCATTGGAACAGGAGCAGCAAACGCAAATAGTGTCTTGTCTGGCCCCAACTTTCCCCCGACGAACGAGCAGGGACAGAGGATATGTCGCCAGTGTGGCCAGGCGGGGAGGTACAAGGATGGCAAGTGTGTGGAAAAATGGGGTCCGGGGCCGGCGGGGCCTGGAACTGTTTGTGATCGGTGAGTACGAGTTTTGGCTCGAGTTTTTATTTTTTNCGACCGTGTCCTTGAGGCAGGGTCGACGAGAGGGTGGTGACAGACGTACTGACCTTAACCCCGCCTTCTAGGTGCCGCAAAAAAATGAAACGAGTCGAGCGTAGAGGAACGCTCGAGTCTCAGCAACAACTCGCTGCAGCGCATTTGGCCTCTGTCAATGTTCATCCACATCATGGGTCGATGGGTCCGCCTGTTCAGCACCAGCCAACACAACATCATACTGGCCTGACGAGGACCGATACTTTGCCCACTTCGGCCGCGGGGAGTGCGAATACCAGTGCAAAGGGTTCCTCGAAAGTGGTGAGTGGCCGATTAATTATTTAGCTTGTGATGAAGGAACTGATTTGGTATATATCTTTTATGGACAGAGCCATGTTAGGACGATCATGCATGCGAGTGCGAGCCCTGCAGCCCCAGCTTCRTCGTCCAAGAGGGAGAAGGAATCCAGAGCTCAGCAGGGGACGGCGAGTGGGCGGGGTAGGGCCGGGAATAGTAATCCTCCGTCGAGAGGTGCTGCTGCCGCTACCGCCCCAAGCGCCACGAATAACGGCAACGATAACAACAAAATGCTCGATGGCAATGTGAGCGGGGAGAGCGACGCTGATGCCGATGCCGATGGGGATGGTGAAGGTGACTTGGACGGTGGAGATTCGATCGTTGTGCCTGCCAACGCCACTCTGCCTTTTAAACGTCCTGGTGGTGTGGCAGCGGCAGCTGAAGCGGAGGAAGAGGAGGAGGACGTGGATGATTTGGCGGGAGAGGATGACAGTGGCGAGGGCGACGATGCCGATGCAGAGGCTGAGATTCTGGAGGCGGTCGATGCTGCCGAGGAGAGCGGGTGAGCGTGCGTACCGTTGATTGTATGATTTTATGCTTTTTATGCCCCCCACCTTCCCTCTTCATATCGTTGATCGATGGAGTGTCTTGGATGTATATGCGTGTCCTTGTTAATGTGTTTGCACCCTCCTTTTCTTGATGGAGACCTGTCCCTGTTTTTGTGTCATCGGTCCATGTCGATTGTCCGTACATACACGGCCCTCTCTATTCCTACGATCCATCGCTTTCGCTCTCGTAGATACTTACATACATTCCTTCTCTCTCTCGTCGTCTCAACCGTGTACACCTTTTGCTCTTAGCTTTCTTTTATGTACTCTCTCCCGCTATCTCTCGCTCTCTTTTTATCGAGCTACGAATCTTGTTTTTGTTTGAGAACGTTTTATGTCTATAGATTTTCCTTTTCCTTTATCTCTAGCTCTCTCTCTTACGCTGCTCTTGTCGTATCGTTGTTTATTAAACGAAATGAAATGGATTTGAAACGCAATGGAGCAAAGGAAGGTGTGTTTTGAGGTGATTATCACTTCCCGCAGCTGGGACAGTCTTCGTGATATTCGGCAGAAGATGATCGTTTCCATGTACTTGCGGTGGATATCGATATCCAACTATTTCAAACTGACCAATCGAAGGGGGNCGGCGCTCACACCCTGGTCTCGGTCCGTCGTATCTCTCTCTTTGCAAGATGAAAGCCCTTTGTGAGATTATTACCATTAGGGACAGTGCAGGCTGTACCCCATCCTCGTCGGTTTCCGTGGCCGTCGTTTAACCGTTCTTGCGGTATATGAACGGCCTATCGTGCGCCTGTTAATAAATGTCCCATCTGCCATGTCCCGCACTTCACTACTTTGAGTCTTTATTGACGTGCTGACAACTATCTGTCCTTACTACACTGAAAGATGAAATGGTATTTATGTGGCCAAAGGATCGGGAACCATCCAAGTTTCTTTTTGATGCTGCGGAGGTATACGCTCTTCTGCTCGTTATCGAACGACGTCAGTATTCCGGACAGATGATCGGTTTTCTGAGAAGATGGAGAAACCGCTTCAAAGCTCTTCTGACTGGACATCGTTGTGATCTATTCTGCAACTTTCAAAGATAGGCTACATGACGGGGAACCTACTGAATGTATCTTTGACAGGAACCATGATGATGTGTCTCTATACACTTCTAGGCGCCCAGCTACAAGCGCCACCATCAACCCCTCTTCATCATCAGGCCAGACGAGGTAAACGAGGGGTTGAGCACTGACAGTAGGAGTGAGCCAACTTGTCCTCTTTTGCATCTTCGACTCTATATATGAGACCAGACTCGCCGAGAATTCAAGACGAATGAGGGCTGGGGGCAAACCTATGTGCTGATGAAACCCTATACCATGGTGCACCCCTATAGGTGCCAAGATTTCTCTTTTACGTTCAAAGTACGTTGCAGCCAAGGGCACTCGCAAGTACGTTTTGACCGCCCACTTCCTGTGATCACCATTTTTACTAACTAATGTCGGTTGTAAAGGAGGTGGGACCGGAAAGGTCGGGGAGCGGTGGTGCTTGGAAGAATATGATCCCTTAGATACTTGTAGATCTCTCTCGGCTGTCATGTTTCAAACAATCTACTGCTGCGGGTGGAGATAAGACTTTTTAAACATAACCCGGCGAGCGCAGAAGTGGCGGAGATGTCGGTGGGTAACTAAAGGAATCTATTCGCGTTATCGAAATATAGAGAAGAGCCAGAGTGTGAGTGAGCGAAAAGAGCGTCAAAGGGTCCAAAGTACAAGATATAACTGATGGGCTGAGCGGTTGGGAAGAAAAGGTAAGCGAAAAGTGTATAGTCACCAGAATGGAGGGCCAAAACATGTCCGGAAAATATCATATACGTTGTAAGCGCACAGAGTTGAGATTTGAAGAGTGGTACCAGACCGAACCGGGTCCGAATCATACATTGATCACTTCCCCGATGATTATCACTTTTTCTGATTCCAGTTATCCGCACCAAGAACAAAAAAAGAAGCACTGGAGTAGATTTCAATCTACTGGGTAGTTGTAAGAAGGTGATCGCTGACACACATGAGTACTAGGTACTTTTCGCCCATCGTCTTTAAATACGCAGCGGTGTCCACAGAATCGAAGCTTTGCCACTATCGCTCCGGCCGCTCACCCATCTACTCTGCCGTTGCCGTCGAGATATTCTGGCACTGTCTTTCGATTTTATTCACGATTCCAGTGACAAGATGGAGGCTACTCGTGATCTGATTGTGATTGGCAGGGACACTGCGGTATGTATCTTGATCTGACCGAGCCCATGGATCGATTAGTGAACTAACGCGCTTTTCATTCAGTATATGGACGGTTAGTCGCGCGTCTGAATAATATTGCTAGCTAATGAACTGGTGCTCAATAGTGGCTTTCTTAACCCTTTACGTGAGTTATCTCGCCTATCTTCAGTTTCTTGACTAGCATTTCATTGACGACCTGAGCACCTACATACCGACTGTTATCACTGTGGTTAGGCTTGTGACTACGCCGAAACTCTGGAGGATGAGGTTCGTTTGCTGATCTCAGCCAGGACTCGATGCCCAACCTGGACATTTATAGACATACAATCTGCAGGTTGCCTTGATGTGGTCAGAAAAATGGGGGTCGTCAAAACTTCTTTTTATGCTGGGGAGATATACCCTTCTGATCTTGCTTGTCATCGGGAAGTTGTTTAACATTCCAACTGTTGATAGGCTTCCTGAGAGGGTAGGAAATCAGCTCTCTGCACGGTGTGGGGTATCACTGAATGCGTCATCATGGTCGTGATAGGTGTGTGCTGGCCTTTGGAATATGTACAATAGTATGTTACAGGCTACCTTCGACCGGCTTGATGCATGCTCACCACTTCTTTGGGTAGTTGCGGGTGTCATTGTTATCTATTCTGCAACGGGTAAGGACCATGTTACCGTCAGCGACGATGGACTGCAATAAGTATATTCACACAGGAACCATGATTCAGTGCCTCTATGCACTTTTAGGAGCTCGGGAGGTCCATGGGTATCTCTTAGGTGCAGCATACTTTGTAAATCACAGCCTGAGACCTTCGATGCTCCGTGTATGGATTGAATAGTTCACTCGTAGATGTTCTTGGCTACCACAACTGTCCTCGTGGGAAATTACCTATATTACTCAAGCTGTGAGTGTATTTACCTCCTCTCACCCAGTCGGCGCAGGCGTCAACCAACCGTCGTAGACGATGAGAGCTCATACATGGGCAAATTTGGATATTTGTGCCAAGTGACACTACCAAATCCGATTTTCGTAAAGATCTCAAGTTGGACGGTGTTCATAAGAGAGTCCGGTACGTGACAGATGTCCGCTCGAATTTGTTGTTGAATGTGCCAGGCTCAATCATCGGATGGTTGTCAGGCATGTCTCTTCTCGCCTTATTTACACTCTGGACACAGTTTAGACATCGGCCTGGACCGCTTACAAGAATAGTATACCGCGACGGAGGAATTTTTTTATCTCGCAGCAAGCTGTTAGTCATTTCGGTTGATCTCGATACAGGCGATGATTTGATTGGGCTCGTTCTTTTCATCCTTCAAAAGCTCTTGGACTCCTCATAGGAGTTTTTGGGACCATTCGTACTCGAGTCACTGACTACGGCTGGTGCTTAGCTGGAGGATTTCGCATAGTGCTTTACCCTTCCCTTTCCAACCGGCTGTTGCTCAACATTCGGAAAGACAGAGCAGAAGGGAACGAAGAAGGAAGGCACAAGGAATCCCCTGTTGCGTTTACTCACCCGGTGAGCACGCGCCCATCCACAGGGAGGATAAACGGGTAGCGTGGCTGGCGTTGTAGTACGTATCTAGCTTCAGCCTGGTCATGTCATATCAGGAAGTGGTGCATTGCTAAGATAGGCTAAGTTGTTCCGGGCTCCAATCTGGTAGGTCCACAACTCCACTCTTTCAGCCGCAGCAGGACAATCACCCCGTAATCATTGACCCTGCAAACATCCTCTCTGTCGCGCCCTTCTTCTTTTCTGCAAAGATTGCGACAAATAGTTTGATGAACGTGCGAAATCGGGGCGAAACCAAAGCTCCTGTCAAGGCTAATGTTTGTCGCCACCGGTGTACATAGTCACAGCTTGAGACGAACACGAGGCGATAAGGTTCATGCGTAGTGGCTGGAATTATCCGTATTCAGCAAAATTTGGTATTCTCGTCCAGCTGCGGCATTCCTGGGCGTTCCGAATGCTGAATAACAAATGAACGTATACGCCATAGCGATACCTTTAGACATTTGCGGAAAGCTTCCTAGCTTCCTTCTGGAGATCACGGTTTAATACCGGTCAATGATTGAGGCCTTGCAAGGCAAAGAGGTTATAGCTTATCGGAGTTCGATGTGGGCTACATTTCCAAGAGAATTCTCGGATTCATGCAGAGAAAAAACACAGATCTGAACTTGAATCTCTACGGAATCGTCACTACCACTCCGGTAGCTTTGATATACCTCGTGTTATCTGAGTAATTTAACTGAAGGCTACCTCCCATTTGAACAAGTGGCACTACCACCCGTACGTTTATTCTATGAAGGCGAAGGACCATCCCGTGTCCGCCACTCGCTTCAAAATCGGCAGCGCGTCGACTGCATCCACTGGTTTGGTAGAATGCTTGAAGATGCCGCCGTTGTTCAAGGACTCGTAGTTCTTTATGCAGACTTTCACAATCGTCAAATTTAGGGATCCGGATGCCATTTTCCTTCAGGGAGTGAGGCAGAAATCGGTAACGCCAGACTTCGAGTTATTCGACCCGTTTGCCCCTGAGGATTATTATTACTCTCCCTTCTCAAGCTAACGGGTCAAATGGGACGGGCTGGAAGGAAATTCTTTGCCTGTACCTCGAAGCCCTATTACGCTTTGATTACGCGACAGTCACGATGGAAGGGTTGGAGAGGCTCGTCAAGTTCGTGCCGGATTCCGAGATCCCTGATCTCAAAGGTGAACACGTTGAGTCTGATAAGTAAACTTTCTTCCTCACATGGCCATTTCTTCGACCCTTCAATTAGCAATTCGATATGCGATATTCCGAGTCGATGCATTTAAATTAAGATCAAAACCGATGAACGGCCCGAGAAGCTGTCTGACGCAGATATGGAACATGTGCTGAAGGCGAGGGACGTAGACATAACGCTCAAGGTGAGGAGATGCCGTGGTTGTAAACCCGCAGTGGCAAATGGAATGCCATGTAGTAAGGACTACTGACGAATAAGGGCAACTGATGATGATATGGACTGCGCAGTGTGTACTCGAGATCAGTGAGTGCGAGAAGCTGGAGATTGCGACGGAAGATATCCTTTTCATTGACAGCCATGTCAGAGAGTTAGACTGGGTGAACGGAAGAGGGCTCAGTACTAGCTCTCGTTCCCCCATCGCCTTATCTCGCCCAAAGGTATCGAGCCTCTTTGGCACGGTGTCAGGCGAAAGCTGGGTTCCTGTCGGACCTTGAGAGACTAGGTGTGGCAGTCACTATACGAAGAAGATCTGTGGGATGTACGCTTGCATCTGCAAGAGAGATATCTATCTCTTCCATGAGGTCCCAATCGGGGGAAGGGTTATGTATCAAGCTGGTGCAGACAAGGCCAACCTATACACCTCTCCTGAGACTTGTCCAAAACCGTTCTGGACTAGACTTTACGCCGTATATGGCCCCTCTATGGCTGATTCTTTCTTGCGAACCTAGATCAGAGCTCCTTTAACCCGAGGTTTGTTCTACGATGGTGTTAGAACGAATGCCTAAGCAATATTACCTAGGATGTCCAACAGCAACCCACGGACGTGGTAAAATGGGGAGTTGAGGAGATAAAGGCTCCAATGTTCAAGTTAGCCAGGGACAGATCAGGCCGAAAATTCCGATGGTGAGCAACCTATCGTTTGAGAGACACAACCACCAGTTGAGACAAGCGAGACGGCACTGTATATCTTCCATCACTTTGGGTTGAAGGAGGCATTGGTAGATGAATAGAGAGCCGTATATCAGTCAAAGATAGTGCCAGGGAACACCATAAAGGACAAACATGAAAAAGGACGACGGAAACCTCTGTTTTACTGACCACTGGGAGATGGTTGACAGGTCGGCAATGGACGAACATCTTTAGCAGAGCCTCGCTGGGAAGTCAAGAATATGATTAAAGAAATTTCAGTGGTTGATTAGCAGCCTCCTCTGCTCATCTAGCAATTTAACAAGTCCGTCCTTGAGATCCTGGATATACAGTTTGACTTAGGAACTGACCCCTTCCGTTGGGGCGAAGATACCCCATGGAATATTTTTAAACGGTCAACGCTTGCGCTCTCGAGTCCTTTGAACGCCGTCTAAATACACTTAAACAGATAGGCAGAGCTGCGTTGATAGAGCTGGATATCATACCCCGGTTGATTGGCGTTCAAACAGTGTTTGAACAGCATTCAACTGTCGTTTCCATTGCACTTGAGCAGCTAAGGAAGGGGAGAAATAGAGTGAGCCATTTAAATGGCGTTTAAATCCCGTTTGAGTGCGCTTCAGAATGCCAAAGCGGGGTCGACGGAGCTCTGAACATTCAGAGAACTGGGTAAATGACGCTTTAACCTAGGTATCAACGACTATACCAACTAAGAAGTCTCTCCATCCTCCTTCCATTCAATATTGTGAGACGGTCGTCGGGCAGCAACATGGTCTACCCATCGCTCGCCTTCTTCAGGCCATGTGCCATCTAAATCTTGAAACAGCACCCGTGCACTTTCAGCCATTTGACGAAACATGTTTGCTTTCTCTGCTGCACAGACACTGTGCCCAGATAAGCTGCCATCAACTGAAAGAGTTGCTCCAAACCCAGGGGTATGAAATTCTTTGTGGTTATCTGCGCGCTTCGGTACCGAGCCCCAAAAGGAACTCATTGATTCGCAGGCAGGGATGTACCGTCGGAATTCTTCCTCAAAAATCTCTACTTCCTCAATCCATCGGAGCATGTTTACACGAATCCGGAACCAGTAAACGCGATCAGCTGTATGAAAAGAGTATCTTGAGCTATGCATTTCTCCGTGAAGCAACATATAGTCACCTTGGGCAAGGAATTCCGTTTTCTCGCCAATTGACATCCCGCGAAGCCTCCCATAAGACCAAATCCAACTGTCAGTCATCTTCCCATCCCCAAGTTCCCGAGACTTGACCGCATTCTTTTGATGCATGTCCTTTTCGCGCAAAGTCAGATAGTCGTCAATCTCGCCATCGTCTGGAAGATTATTGAGTTGCAGTAGTGAGATACGGGCTGCTCTGTATTGTGCTTCACAAAGATCCCAAAAATCACCATAAAATGCTATGATATCGTTCTAGTTAAGATGCACCACCACGATGGTTACCGTGGTGCCTCGACTATTCCTCGCGCTTCGATGTCGAAGCTACTCATCGCTGGTTCCCGGGCCACTGCGGATGGCAGGCGAGATTGCTGAATTTCACTGATATGTATCATCTCTAATGTCGCGTCCTTGCTTTCTTGTATGACTCCGTCACCCAAAGGACTCCGAGTTGGTCCAATGTCCTGCCCTAGCTCCTCTACCACCCTCATCTCTGGTTTCCGAGTCCACTTTTTTNGGCGGGGTATCGATACGATCGTTGAACGTCGCCGTTGTCTCCGTTTCGTAACTCTTGGAGTGATCCCCATCGCCGCTCTTGACTCCGTTAAACGAAATCGAAGTCGATACACCAGGCTCCCCGGATGAAGCCATACGTCGGTACTTTCGAAGTTCGAGTAGAAATCGGGCTGTGAGAAGCGTTGAAAGGCTGAGATGGGTAAAACGTGCTCAGAACAAGGAGTCATTGCTCTTGGAAACACGAAGCGACGTACGGGAGTTTCAGGCTGTTCAGAGGTCGAGCAAATCCACCCCATACTTGCTACGGGTGTTAAAAGCATTAAGAATCGCAAATCAGGGCTCCAGGAGATTATCCACATCGTCGATAAACGATGACTCACCAGATTGCAAACGGCGGTTACAATGGTAATCACCAAAACGGCACTAGGAGCGTTGTGAGCTCCGTGCATCAGAATAAAAGGTAACGGCGGCTTGCTAACCNTGAGATAGAGTAAACCTGGGCAGCAAGAAGCATTCCGTTAAGAGGTCTGGCCCAAAATGAAACGGGAAGCTCACCTTGAGAGAAGATAATGTAATTGAGTGACCTCCTCGGATTCTCCCAAAATCTTGTGTCTTCGCGTATTGAGGACCAGGCGCGAATGGCCGCCATCACGAACGCCAGAATTTCGAAAAGGATCACCAAAACGCCGACTGCAATACCAACTGAGAGAAGATAGCTTAATACAGGAGTCGAGCTGGAAGAGGGGAGGAGCGGGGTACTTGCGTCTTGTGAGAGTTGCAGGATCCGAGCATTTCGTGAACGGCTCCCGGACCTATGCCATGATTGGGACCGGCTTTGTAAAAAATGAAAGAACGGAACGACTTACGATAAGTGCAACAATAACAGCTGCACCGATAACTCCCAACGTCCCCGCAATAATCTTATTTCGCTCACAGAGAGCATAGGTTCGGAGACCCCAAACGGCTATCGGCGACGATTGAGCAATTTTTTCATAGATGGCGGACAGAAACAAACCAAGAAGCCCAAAGTGGCCGAAGATGCTGAAGGCACCAGATACTACAGATACTGTGTCGCAGCTACGAAGAGATCAGTCTCAGCCGCCGACCTTATCACCTTCGGTTTACGCACTGGAGTGGATGAGGGATAGTACTAGTAAGTAACGGTGTGGGAAATGACCAGATATCGTCGCCTGACGTACCCTAAGCCCAACATTCGTCTTGGCCAATGTCCATAGTAAGTTTGCGACCAGGTAGTACCGACAGCAGACGTAGAAAACAGTCGATAGCTTCTTTGGCTTCTTCCAAATGTACTCGATTTCATCGGGGAGGGTGAGGAGGTAGTCGTAATATAGTAATGCTGAAGTACGACAGGAATGGCACAATCAGTCAGAGGGGTATAATAGACGTCGTTAACTCACCGAGACTGGCAATCTGGATGTCAAAGTCTGCCCTACGATGATGGGATGGTCTTTAGCAAACATGTGAAAAATTTGTCATCATCCAAGCCAAGACAGACCGTGTAAATTGAGCCCGCCTCACGACTCTGGGGTCGAAGGACATCTTGGAAACGCTTTCTTGGGAGTGTGCGTCGTCGCCAGAGGCAGGGTGCGAAAGGGCTCAAGGAAAGACCTTCCACGACGTCAAAAATGGGGCTTGATGAGAGTACTTAACAATCTTGCAAACCCGGGGAATAAAGTTGAGTTTCACGGTGAAGCAATTCGGGGAAGCGAAGTTATCATATGGACCATTTGGACCAGATTTGAACCACGCTTCTTTTGTGCTCTTTAGTACTTGGATTCCCAGGCCCGGTCTTCTATCTTGGACCTTGAGTTGAGACGGCGAGTCTGAAGTTGTGAGGAACGTGTCCTAAGCGCACAGATGTGCAGAAACGAGGCGGGCTCCACTCAGACTTATCAGGTATAGTGGAAAGTGTGGCTCAGGGTCTTAATAAATACCCGTAAGTCGTGGTGGTTGAAAATTAGATGTGAACTAAGAGCACCTCCGTCGAGGTTCGAAGATATCGAACGCGAGGAAGGGAGATGCGAATCACAGCTGTGTAGTCGACGGTCGTTGTGCTCGAGGACAAGGACGACCTTTGAATGATAAGGATAATTATTGCTTCGCGAGGACATACGCGAGCTGAGAGCGGGCGGCGTTTGGGGGGCTTCGGCCGGAAAGAACTCGGATGCCACGAGGAACATGTCATGATGCTCCGCCAAGGATGATATACCTCTCACGGGCGCTTCTCCCTGAGGCGGCAACGGCGAAAGAGCGCCTTAAAGGAGATTTGAGCCCCACCATCAATATACCATCAATCTACCATCTGTTCATTGTGATTGCCCTAGGGACAGAATTAAGAGAAGAGGCCTGTAGGCTGTACGTAGCTACGTATTATGTATGACAAAGCGTCGGCTGAGTAGCAATGTTCATGCTGCGTGGTGTAAATATAAATTCGTTGGGTCTTGACGTCCATTGAGTTATGAATGTTGTTGATACGGCGGGAGTTGGTCTTCCCCCCTGTGGGTTGATTGAAGATGAAGGCTAAACGGAGGTGGATTTGGCTCGCTCGTGCTATCTCGTTCCCTATAAGTAGTGGCTTCGTGCTCCGATGCGTTGGAGGGTGTCGGTGGGGGTATGGGGACTGTGTCGAGCGAATGGAGAAGAGATTTAATGGATGCGTTCAGGCCTTCGAATGTCGAATCATTGTCTGGGGTAGACTGGGATGCTGTAGATGTAAGGAGAGTGAGAAGCGAATGAATTTGAAGGAGTTCTTGATGTCTTGAACCCTCGTCGCTCGGTGAAGAATGCGGCTCAACGGGACTGACAAAGGAAATCGACGGTGGGATATCGTCCCGCGGTACTTCAGACCCTGAGGGAGGGTGTGCTTCTGTCACCGGTCCCGGTTCTCCAACCAGTTTCAACATCTCTTTCTTCAAGTCCTCCACCAATCGTCCTTCCTTGGATTGCGGATCATATCCCTCCGGCGGTGCTGCCTCCAGTAAAAGCTGAACTTCTTGTATCATCGCCTGGAGCTTTGATATGCGTTCAAAAAGGATAAGGTAAAATGGCGATGTCGTTGGTATTTGCTCGGAGACTTTCAATGATGCGATAGACGAAGATAGACGGAATAGTGAGGGGATTTCGTCCGCTTCTCTATGATTATATGCCGGTAGAGTGGTATCGTTCCGTGAATCGTCATATCGATTTGTTGGTATGCCTTCGCGCCTTTGCGGCTGAGAGGATGACGTTCCGAGCTCAACATCATTCGTTCTTTCTGATGTTTGAAGATGGGAGTTAGATTCCCGGGAACCTCGGAAAAGGACAAGACTCACTTAGTCCCTCCCTTCGCTTCCTGTCCCAACGAAAGGCGTACCATACCGCAGCCAAGCCACCGAGTACACCCAATACAACAGCAATAGCTATGCGGAGGTCCTTCCAAGAGAGCCCCTGATCCGAGGACATGTTTGTGTAAGGTTGAAGGTTTCTTCGTGTTGTAAACTCGGAATGGCGTGTTCTAATACCTTTATATACTCTCCGTTCAAGTTCGTCCTTTAAAGCAGTGATTGGGCCGAGGCTCGAATCAACGAGTAGCTAATTTTAGTTTTACAGCACTGTGATGTCTTTGAGACGATCTAGTGTATGAGGCGGGACCTTTTGTTCAAATGCGCAGCTGCTTGCACCGCCTCGAGGATTCACCCAAAGGGCTCGGATGGTCATAGATCCCGAGGTGACAAATTAGTCCTACTGCATCGTAGCGGCGCCAGTCCCCGACTGCGGATGGGTGGTGAGTGGTAAGACACTCACAGGACAAGCCCCAGTAATACCATCTGGAGGACCTGAAACCAGCTGAAGGGGTGACAAAGATCCCCGTCGAACCCAAAAGTCGAGAAAAGATTTCGCTCATTGGGCCAATCCAAGTATTCAAGTCTTATAAATGAAGCCAATAAACACAGCTTTCCGCAATGCTTCCTTCAAGTTGCCGACTACATCGAGACCGACCAGAACATGTCATCGACAGGACAGGGGAATGTTCCATTTGGTTTCTGAGGTTGTCAACAACGAGTACACAATCAACTGAAGAATCTATGAGAACAACGACTGGGAATAATCAGTGCAGGGCGGTATGGCATCGCAAAGGTGATATGCTTGGCAGTGTAAATTGCATGAGTCGGAGAACAAAGGAGTTATTCCACACCGAATGGTGCAAGAGGAACTGTGAGTAGCCAGTGACAAAGGAGGAATCCGTCGACTAACTCAATGACCTGTCCCAGAAGGTGGAGTAAATCATGGTTATGGCAGGCTCTCTTCCGGGTGATAGATGTTGCTCAGACCCGAGGAACAGAGGGAGCAAGGGTACAGCGATGGTGGACCCGACAGGCTCGGAGTAGGATGGCGCAGGGTACGTCATGAGATTCCCACACATCTAGATTTGGGATAATGCTCTCACCAGTCCTTGGCCTGAGACCGTCTACGTTTCGACGGAACAGATCCCTCCCCACACCTTGTGTGGAGTCGGGGACGCAGTTGTGCTGAATGCCGATGCAGAGCGGCGTGCATATCGGAGACTCAGGAACCACCGGTACAGCATAGCATAGACTGTTTCAAAGCTGAACTAGAGAGAATAAGCTCTGTTCGCTTCGGAATACATGGATCCTCGGCTCTTGATAGCGTGAATTACTCGTAGTAAGCTTGAATTATCTCCCAATCCCGACCTTCGACTCCCTCACGCAGACCATGACTGGAGGGGATCAGAAATTGACGAGATCAGCGGGAAGTCAGATGGAATATAGTCACGGAATGTACACTTCCGAAAAGTGCTCGCGAAGCTCCTGCGTCGGGATGCTGGATTTAGTCCCACCGTGGCTGTTGTTGGGATTTTGCATACAAAGGATGCACCTATTGAAAGGAGGATCGACTTGATAAAACACTGGATTCCGCGGTCCGTCTTTGTACGAAACCTGAGGGAAGTGAATGATGTGCTCGCCACAGGGATAAGGTATGGGTTGCCTCAACGGCGGAGGAAGGGTAATACCATGTCTAGGATATTCATGACAACCTGCGACCGAGAATGCAGAGAGCTACGCACTGTTCCTTGAGATGTTGCTCTACGCTGAAATACGTCCCTAGGTTGTCCAGATGCTCGGCGCAATGTGTACATGCCCAGATTGGGTCCTTGAACCGTGGCCACTCATGTTCACGAGAATGAACAAACTGGGTTGCCTCAGGAGTCAGAAGGAACCAGAGAGGAGGCGATGCAGGAGCGGTGCAGTGCGATGCCACTACGAGAAAGTGCTTGATCTATCAGAAAATAGACGAGGGTTGGTTAGTCAACAGCACGCTCATCAAACACGTGCTCACAGATTCTCTCCAAGTCAACGCTCGTCTAAAGTAATGTCCTCCCCGGCTTTGAGACAAGTAAGGCGCCTCACTGCCAAAGAAAAAGCGAGCATTGAGTTTGTCGAGATCTTGTGGGGTGGTTGTCCAGGGGTCGAGGTCTAAACACTTCAAGAGAGCCTCCATGGCTAAATGCCCTGCAGCTGACCATCGGATGTCCAATGAGTGGTTACAGACACATCGGTGGGATAGGATATCGTCCCAGCNATAGCAGGGAGTGAGATTTAGGGCACTCGAGCAGCAAAAGCTCATTATTGCGAGGTCGATCATGTCTTTGTGGAAGGAAACTCCTTGCTTGTCCTTGTATTTCAGTTTGATTGAATCGGGAACCAGCTCTTGGATATCTTGTCGAAATTTGAGACGCCACGTCGACACTGCAGTCGAGATTTCGTCCGCAATGGCTGAATCTGGAACACTCTGAGGGTTGAACCGCGGGTCTCCGGAGGGAAGTTCGTTGAACAGTTTCTTGAAGAGAGGGGTTGAGTCGAACAGAAGGGAGTGATGTGGGAGGTACTTCCATTCGGATGTTGGACGAGAAGCTTTATGTCGGTTGTAGACATCCACCAGAGCCTTGCGACACTCTTCCTGGATTCGCTCAGCTCGACTTTCGCACACGTCAGATTCGATCGCCGCAAGATGATACTTGAGGTCTTGAAGTAGCGTAACTGACGTGAGCAAAAACTGACCAGTGATCTCCGGCCAAGGAGTACTCACCCCTCCGCTTCGAAAGTCCGTGCAACTCTCTTTGATCGAAGTATTCATCCAACTCGATAGACAGATCTCCCAGATCCTTTTCGTCATACCCAATCCCACGGAAGCACTTCGTAGATCTGGGGGAGACAGCTTTCAGAGTTTTTCTGAGCGGGAGCGACAAGATTTGCTCACCTCGTCTCGTACCAGGCTTTCTCGAATTCACGCATATCCGCAAACACTTCCTCGGCCCATGAGTAGCATTGAATGGCATGCTATACGGATAGATCAGAAAGTGTGGGATCAGCGAAAACGAGTGCCTACATCGTTCAAAGCTGACAGTTCATCGCGTTTTGCAGCAATGATTGACTTTCGGGGTGAGTCTTCTCCGCTTGTTGGTGCCCCTCCTATTCCCCAGCCGAGACGTAATACCTCCAAAACTTCTTCCTTCAGGTGATCATGGCCCCCGGAGTCAGAATACGATCGCTGGAGATTCACGGCTAAGGAAATACAACTTAGGTGAGGTTGAAATAGGTACCAAAGGGATTGATGCGGTACTTACAAAACCAGAGCGACGACCGACACAGTTGATGTATCCTAGATTCCCATGAGATGATATTGGAATCATCGGAGCCCGTGTCCGACACAGAATCATCGTCGTAGTCACCACGCAAGTCGAAGGCTTGTTCGAACGTAATCATCGTTACCCTTCGCTTCAAACCGACGTCAGCCTGGTGGCAACTCTGGGAGACGATAGATACTCACACATCTTTGGCAAATTTTCTGGACAAACGTGAAATCGAGCTCTGCCCAATCTGCCCCACACTTCTAAGCAACATAACCGCGGCACGATATCGATTCTGAGTGAATGAATGCGGGCGAACACGCGACAATCGCACCTCACAAATAGTTGGTCCGAACAGAAACGCCGCCCAGGCAATCGGACGAGACCTGAGCCTTTGGGGAGGAGCAGGGACCTGGCCTTCGTGTCCCTCAAAACTTGACTCCCATACTGAAACTGACGCAGGGCTCAGTAGCGCCTCACGGAGCCATTTCGATGACGTTGAGAGGTGATAGAGATCCAAAGGGTGAACATGTCCGAAAATCTAGATTGTTGACGCGACCTCTGAGCGGCATGAAGCAATAAAACGCCAAAAAAAACTCGCCTCAAGGATGATTTCCAACGGCAAGTCAAGAAACGTGGCCAGATTGTTCTTCTCCAGCAGCTTCTTGTCACGTCGCTCATGTGACTCGAGTCTGAGCTTCCTGAGAACGAATCCTCGAAGGTAGTTTCCTAAAATTGNACTCCTTCAGCCACTGGCTCCTACCAGAGAGGATAGAACTCACTAGAACGAGGGTGGCGAGAGGTTGGATGACATCCAGCCACGTTCTTCCCTTTCCATTCGCGACTGTGATTGCAAAGCAAAGACTGAAGGGTTCCTTGAAAATGGGTATCTGTGAGCCTAGAGAATGGCAGATCGAGCAGTTGTTCGTCGATTATGGACTCCATTTGAGGTCGCTGTTGACAAGGAGGATCCCGCGCGGCTGCCCCTGCCAGCGATGATTTGATGAGATGGCGTTCTCGGGCTTGTCGATGACGTTGCCCCAGAAAGTGTTCCCCGGTCACCTAGTCGGCATTTAACTAACCGTTGCTGAAAGCATTACACGTTCACTCACATATCACTCCGGTTGTAACGTTCGGCGACTGGGGCGACATCTCTCTATGCGGCTGAGGTATTACTGAGGGGACTTCTCAGTAAATCCAAGTTTTTGCAGGAAGAATTCATCCCACCCCGAATCATAATCGCCGTAAGATTAACATATATGATGGTAAACGGCTCTGAGACCATCTTAAACGCCCATGCTAAATCGATTATGGAGTAAGATGCTATCTGGGCGTTACAGAACGGGATAGTAGACTCGAGAAGCACAGAAGCTACCTGCGTCAGATTGCGCTCGGCTGAATTGACCAATGACTCATTCTTGCAAGTGTTTACAGGGTCGTTCAATTATAAGAACGATCACGCTGACGATAAGCGACAGGCTCACACTTTTGCGACGTTCCCTCGTACAGTGCCGAGTCAGGTCAGTTAATAGCATATGGTTTCTCTCGGGCAAGCGTCCACATCTACTTTTGCATTTGAGCCAGTGTTCATACCTGGAGGCGATGGACGGAACGCAACGATTTCCCACCAGAAAGAGTGTGCCTTGTCCAATGATATCCTTTGACTTACATGGATCCAGGTTTATATATGCTAACCTTCGAACGTTCATGAGAAATGCTGGACGCGCATTCTCCTGCAAGCCGATTTGATCTCCGCTCAGACTGTGGGAGATTTGTGGCATCATCGTTTCTGTCGGCTGGCGGCACTTGACCATGCTCCCTGACCTCCCTCTCGAACTATGGCACCGTATACTCTCATTTACCTGCGCCGAGGGCGACGATGATCTCAATTGCAACACTCCTCTTGCTCTCTCTCGCACCTGTCGCGCGCTACGCCGGGTATCGCGATACCACAGATACCACTCCGTGACCATTCGAGGCTGGGAGCACCTTTTGGCTTTCGAAGAGCAGCTCAATTCCCATTCTACGTCAACCAGAAGACCTGGGGAAGAGACCCTGGCTCTAATAGACAATCACAACGAGGGGCTTCGAGCTGTGGGGCACAGTGGCATTGTCCACTTGAACGTTGAGATTGAAGAGCTTAGGGGGGTTGCTTATCCTGACGGAGACGAGGACGTGGACGAGGACACCAGCGATGACACGTACGTTCCTAGCTCGGACAGTGAGGAGGAAGGAGATGAGGATGTGAAAGAAGGCAACGAGGATGCTGACGGCGACGAGAATGATGAGTTGGATGGGCCGTGTGGCAGCGAAAGTTTGGATGCACTGGATGTACAAAGTTCTGGGAGCGAGGACGATGAGGTGGACGACTCGGAAGACGACGACGAAGCGCTAATGGAGGAGCAAGCTCACGATTTCGCTGAAATCTCCGACTTCGAATTGGCGGAATTCGTATCCGACGCAGAAGCAATCGCTGAAGAAAAACACGTCAGTTTACTCGACAGCGAGGCGCAACTGCTCTCCCACCTTCAAGGAGGACGGCCCACTGCGCTCGCTCGCATTGAGTTTCGCGTATTTTCCGCTCTCCGACGTCTCCTTCTGGCTTGTGCACCTACGCTTGAGGTTCTTACCCTTCGCTGGAAACCCCGATCCACCTTCTTCCTCGAAGCCGTATTCCCTACCCTCCCTAGACTCCGCCGACTCATTTGGGATAGCGACAAGGAAGGGTGCCGCAAGATGACCCCGATTTCTTGCGAACGGGAAACTCCGGCTCCCGTCGTCTTTCCTGTACTGCAGCACTTGGATATCAAGGCTGAGAGTAACGCTCGTATGGTGGAAGACCTCTTCTTGCTAGGTCCGGGCGTGCCCAAGGTTTCAGCACCACAGGTTCTACTCCCGTACGTTTTCCCCTCGTTTGGATGGCACTGACGCTAATTCGTCTCAAGGAAAGTCGCCTTGCCTGTTGCAACGAAGGAAGTGTATGTCTGTGTTGGACCTGCGTGGGAATGGAGCCTGGGTCAGTTGGACGGAGCAGAAGTTGGTCGGCTGTACCCTTGGCCCAATGCTAAACACCGAAGTGTTGCGGCGACGTACTACGCTGTACCGCGGACCAAAGCCCAGCACCTCAAGGCACTCCTTAAGCAGCTGGCCCATTTTACGCAGGAAATGATTGAGGATGGGACAGGGGATGACGATCCTAATTTGCAGCATGGGATTGATGTTTGTATCGATCTGAAGAGTAGACTTGGGTGCGAGTAGCTAGCTAGTTCATTATGAGTTCTTGTTAATGGCGATGTACTCCTAGTCGGTCCATTAGGAAATATGAAGAGACATCGAGTGACGTCTCTGGGAGCCTGGCCGTTCTATGTTAATCTATGTGTTTGCAATGTCTCAGCTCGAGCTTCCATGCAAACGTAGTGCTCTGTATGTTACAGCCGCACGTATCTTCGTCCATGCACCAGGATTCTCCCGGTATTTCTTTCCCAACCGATGAGAAGGGTATGGTACTCCGACTGTCGAGCGAGATTCTCTGTGAATGCGCTCTCATAATTGAGGGAATTGCGATTTCCGAGATCGTCGTTTGTAGGTCTAGTATGAGCACCTGTTCGTTATGAAATTACTTCATGCTTTGTCCACGTTGATGTGCTCTCCACGCTCTGGAGGTCTGCGGCTAGCCCTTTCTACGCGAAAGCAGGATTGTCAGTTCTTCACAAATCTCAATTCTTATATCGTAGACGCCCTCGATTGAGGGTGCTTGGAACTTGGTAAGGCCGCAGTTCAGGAACGGTCGAAGTCGTCAATCCTTCCCGTGTCAGTATTGTGGATGAGGAGAAAAGCCCGCTGGATTTCAAGCGGTAGTTATTATGTACATGGTATCGAAATGTATACTATCAAGAAGTGCGACCTCTAAGCAGATTACAAGGAGTCTCAAAATTTAGTCGAGCCTGAGAGTCATCGAATCGACCAGCTATTCTGGTGTCTTTGAACGCACACTAACCTCCAAACGGACGACACAGAAGGCAAAGGTACCCAAAGAAGGATAGATGGTATTGCTGACGCCGATAGTTGGGAACGATCGATAGATCTGAAAGAAAGGAAGTGGAATCAATGGGTCGGCAGTCGTAGTCTTGTGAAGGATTTTGGACCCACCATTCTGCCCGCAAATGGGCGACGTCTCATCAGACTTTGGTCAACTCTGTTATCAGCTCCCCCCAAAGATCGTCGTCTACGCAAGGACAATCGACCAGCTCGAGGTGCTTCCCGTTCCAGTGCGCTATTATCTTTGGGAGTATTCTTTGAAAGTCGGTAGGGATGTCCATGAGAACCAAATTCGAACAGTTCGGGATCTGAATGGGAGACGGGGAGGTGAAGAAACAGTGGATGAGGATGAGCGTCTGAGTATAGGTGATTCGCTTGAGAGCAAATTCGATCGAGTCTTGTTTGGTGCGCTTGATGATGAGGCGACGTATGGAAGTAGAGCCAAGAGGTGTCACATCCTGGGGAGACTCCGACGGCGGTGACGACGAGAGCGCGGCATGAGAGCTAGGCCCTTGGATCAACCATGGGTGACCATCATTGATAGGCTCGAAGGTGTCCAATGCCAATGTTCCGAGTCGTGGAAAAGACGGTAAGACGTCGAGGAAGAAGTGGTGAATGAGTGCGTCAGAATACCCGTCGACGCGGAAGGTAAGGTGGTTTATGCCAAACGTCTCAACCATCGGCATGCTAGAGAACGCGTCCTCCACTCCGGATCTACTTCGCGAGCTGGAAGATCGAAGCATGGCTAACAGGTTCCTCCCATCGATGTAAATTGTCGTCAACATCCCATTGACTCCAACTTGGCCGATTGAAGGTAGGAGTGAGCTGGACGAAGGAGGCAGGAGGATGGAGTCATCTGCGTTGCATCTCAACACCAGATTCCTCAGCCTTCCAAGTCGATGAGCATTCCCTGAGCGGATAAGGAGTAACTGAAAGTCGGGTAAAGATGAAGCTTGGTTTGTCTCCACCACGAGAGCCTCGACCCTATCCAAGTACCCCTCTAAAGCGCCCAACAGAACCTCTACAGACCCAAACTCATTAAGGTCAAGGGTACGCGGAATCTTCTCCTTCCTGAGAAGGTAGACGCAGATAGTGAGGGTTGCAGAGCGGGTGAGGTGGATATTGAGAGGAGAGGCCGAGATAGTTTCGACGGTGTGTGGTGTATCGACGTAGATTGTAATGTGTCGCCACATTGAGGGAGTGCGACATAAAATATCATGCCAAAGTCGACAGACGCGACCGAGGTAGTAAAGGCGAGGGTGCACCCGCTCTACGCTTCTGGAGAGATCCACTTGAAGGTCGAAGTTGATGTTTGGAGTAACGGCGTGTTGCAGGATGGAAGTGATGGTTTCAGTCGTGAGTCGTCGGATGGGGAAGTGCCTGATAGACATGGATGCAATTGGTGATGAAACAGACCGTCTTAGGATAGGTAGGCGAAGTTAGGCGATACTGAGAAACTTGGTCTGAGTATTTGAGCAACCGTCTGCTGCGGGAATCCCGTTCGAGACGTTAAAAGAGAGGCTTCAAGAGCAGCTTGGATTACGAGTAACAGAAGTGGCTGGAGATTGCGAGCATAGATTCGAGATGCCGGCTTGACCTAGCTGAGACTCTGTCGCAAAATGGGAATAGTGCGAGGTACAGCAAAAAGGAGGAAGAGGAACTTGGTAGAACTTTCGTGGTCAGTTTTGCAGCTCGGCGCCCTCGAATGGAGGTTCACGCCCATTTTCGAATAAGGTTTAGGGTACTTTTGGGCCTTCGGGTGACCGTTTGTGCAAAGAATGACAGAATTTTGCAATTGCTCTGCGCCATGAGGTGCCATCTTGGGGTGGAGATCGGTGCCGGAACTCGATTAAGCCACCTTCGACTCTCATTGTCGATTGAATTTCCCGAGATGGCACTCTCCGTGATACCGCGGGAGTCGATAAGAAAAGTACTCTGAGTCAACCAAGTCTGCCGCTGCTCGAGTTCGGAAGGATCGCCAGCAAAATCTTCAGCGCTTAATAGAAACACGGGAAGCAATTATCTCAAATTCATCTTTTCGAGGACCTGTCAGGGCTGCAAGGGGTTCGCTACATTTGATATACTAATACGAGACGTTGAGATATCGATCGCGAGATGGGATTCCCGCAATCCATCCAGGCCAGGCCCGTTGGTTTGCCCTAACCCGGCCAATAATCCAACCTGAGGTATCTCCTCACCCGCGTTCGGATGTACACGGTCAACGAGATCCGAATTTCGTGACACTCGCCATCGACGCCGAGGTGAACTTGTGCTGGGCAAACGACAGTCTTATCGTGCTGATTAATTTTGACGGAGTGAACTAGAGGGGAGGAGACTGGTTACGAGGACTATTGGTTGCGTCGGGAGAGTCGTGCTAGGCGGGTTGGACCGTTGGAAACGTCCCGGCCAATCAGATCGTTGGGCCTTGTCGTGAGGGTGACGACCTACACAAATGACGCCAGACAAGACAAGCTTAAAGGGTAGTGATCTTTCAACGGGAAGAATGAGAAACACACTCGCATCAGCGTATCCACGATCCCTGTCTTCAGCATTGTCATCCTTCACGGTCTCAATACTGCTGTGGATAATATCCTTCCTCTGATTTCTTACGATTAGAGCACCCTTCGTTGCTGCCCATTCCTTCGCCGAGAGCGAGAACAATGACAGGTCCGCTCGGAGTAGTCTGAGTGGGGTGGGAGGTATGATGATAGTAGGAGTTGTGGGATGACGGCGACTTGTGGTTGGCTCCACCAGATTGGCATTGGGAATACTTTGGGTCAGCGCGAAAAGACCGAGTTGATTAGTTGATTCTTTAACATCGAGAAATCGGGTTGCGTACACTGGTTCAGTTTCACGAACGACCGCAAGAAGGACTCGGCCTGGATTGATGATGGACAAAGAAAGAATGCTGAAAGAGAATGCAGATGCGGCTGCCAGAAACAAGGCTGAGGCGCGAGCAAAAGAGCGAGAGACGCTCTCACTGGGTCATAGACTCGTAGAGAAGGTGTTGAACCAAGTATGAAACGTCAGGAACAGGAACGGGACGGCTAGGCTTATCGGAGGCGTGGAAAAAGCCAATGCAATTGATGCCTTCGGAAGGTGAACAGAGGATACAAGAAGGTATTTTTAGGAACGGCAATACGCTTGAATACTCCTGAACGATCTACGAAACCACCAGTACCTGCGCGAACCAGGGAGAAGGACTAGATCAGCATATGAATGAGCAAACGGTCGAATCGAGAGCAAGAAGGGAAGAGGCTCATATACCGTTGTAGTATAGTTTACCCATCGAAGAATCTCGGAATAACGAGAGCAACGTGCGTAGCGATTCTGATATATCTAATCGTCGCCCCGAGAGAAGAAATTGAAGATCACTCACCATTGACGGCGATCCAGGAGAACGAAAGAGACAGCAAGGCGGACGACGCGTCATTGCCAGGAAATTTTCTGTGATTCTCGGCAATTGCCGCACATCTGCGTGGGTGACAATTACCGGGATGGGAGACAGCCCTCGACCGCTCCGACTCGGCTCAGAGCAAACGACGAGCACGTCTCTCCAAGAATTCTGCCCTGATGACGGTGACAGGGTCGATCATGGCCTCGCTTGTTGGAGCCGGTCAGTTTGCATATAATGCCGAGGTGTGTGCAGGCTTCGTAACGGCAGAGGGCTAAATCGGTGAGAGAAGAAGGAGAACATGAGGAAGGTAGTGTATATTTGGATCAGATAATGAGTACATGAATGATGAGTCTACGATGGAACTAGCACAATGGAGAATCCTTGTTCCAAAGGTGGGGGTGAGATGCCAGAGCGACCAGAGAAAGCAGAAAAAGCGAGATAAAAATCGAAGGTAAAACCGAGCCAAAAGGAGAGGAACACGGAGGAGGAGATGTGGCTGGCTCGGGAAGTGGAAGAGGGAGGTTCTGGCATCTGAGCGCTTCCGAAGTGTTGGAAAAGATGAAACCCGATACGACTCCGAGACGGAGGAAGGGGTCGGGAGGGGGTCGGGAGCCGACTATACCAACACTAAGGAAGCACTGGTGTGAAAGGGAGGCGGGAGTGCGTGCGAAAAGAGCGAGCTCAAGCAAAAAGAGAGGAACTGAAGGAGGGGAGGCGAGAGCGAGGGGACGAGGGATGAAAGGGAGACAAAGAATTTTAATTCTGAGGTCAACGTCACTAAGGATGAAGGCTGTCGCAGGATCGTCGACAAGATAAATAAAAGAAGATGTCGGGAGTCGGGAGAACGACGCGGGAGCCGCGCCCCTGCTTACGAAGCCCTGGCTCGATCCTGTCCAGCGAGCTGGCGAGCTGCGAGTTGAGCTTCCATCTGTGGTTTCCTGAGGTTTCCGGAGGTATCGCGGCACTCGTCCCCCAGTTCTGGGAAATCCTCTCACAAGTTCCTTTTGCCTTGAGCCTTCGCTTGATTGGTAGCTATCCCAGCCGGAGATGCGTTCTCTCGCCAAGGTTCGCTCCTAGTCATGATTGTATAGGATGAAGAAGAGTACAGGTTGAAGAAGAATGCCAAGATGAGACGAGCGACAAAGACAGAGCCAATCAGTTTGTTCGTGCTTGCATCGAAACCAGTTCCCGTGCCGGCGGCGTGATGCCGCTGCCGGTGCTCAGGGTTCGAATTCTGTCTGGGTTTTCCTTTTGGTTCGCAGGCCCGAAAACCTCCAATCAAGTGTAGATTACACGCTTTAAAGGGATTGAATCGATCGTTCAGGCACTACACACAGTGATGGTTACAACCCAAGCACAATATGTTATATACAACGGTTAGACGAACTTGAACCTCAGTACATCGCTGGGTTGAATACTTTCAGCAAACCACGGACTCATAGGTCCAGTCGATCGCAGGAGTGGTGAGGCCTGTGACGGTCGTTCCTTGGAACCCGGTAACGGTTGCAGCAACCTCCTCATCGGTGAAGCCGGTAGAGGTAATCTCGCTGTCCGTGACGGTGTACTTGCCATCGTCACTTACGGAAACGATAACACTCCCCGCATGCTATGTCAAGATCGAGGGGATGAGCACTGGATAATAACAGAATGTCAAAATATAGTCCAAATTAGACGTACATGGATCGGACCGCCGGTGGGAGAGGCGTCAAGGAGGCTTCTGATAAAAACTACGTTTTGGTCAGCCAACAACCAGATGTCAGGATTAGCGTAGATTCCACCCACTCCAGTTGAGTTCACTCTCCAAGTTAGTCGAAGGATCCGGGGTAATGGATGGGGAAATAACGAAGGTGCACGATATGTCACGTTTGGCAACGGTGTTAGGAATGACCGAAGCGGCGCTCAAGGTAGCACTCGCGGCCAACAAGGCGAGCCAAGACTTGAGATTGAACATGACTGACTACTTGGGGAGATGAAAAGATCTGGACGAGTTTTGAAAAGTTAACCTTGCTGTGAAAGAAAGGGTTCAAAACCCACAGGCTTTATAGGAATTCGCAAATCCTGATGTGACGGCATGCTGACTCTCATTTCCAACATGAAGGTGGCCGAGCGGTCAACCTTCCCCTTCGTGTCCAGTTTGGTCCTACACAGTCATCGAGCGCGTGGAACTCACGAAAGTTGGTGATTGCCGACAGCCGTGAGCCAACAACAGCTGTTTCGCTGGTTTCAATGCTTAGAGGGTAGCTCAACGGTTACTACCACAGCCGTCTCGAGAGGATCGATGCCCAACCGTTTTTAGAAACAGGATATGGCAAATTTAATCGCATGATGCTGCAACGCCAGCTATTCGCGCTTGAATAGATGCTTAGACTCAAGTTCATCTTCAAGGTCAGACTTTGACTGGGGGTGGAAAAAAGAAGCCGGACGCTGCTCATTCGAGATCCTGGAAGCGACGGCGAACGTTGTCCGAAATAATGAGAACCCAGTCATTTGATCGATTTATCCCTGACTATTTCGTTTTTCGACAGCTTCGGCACTCTCGGGTCAGAGACGTATTCAGAACAATTACATTGGTTTCCACTGCATTCGCCGATCAAGCTCTTTCAGAGCCTTGAGCCTCTTCGAGAGCACTGGGATCAAGGCTACGGTTCTCCTTAGATGTCGCTGACTTCCATGACGCACCGAAAGGGTTCAATTGGATAGATCCCACGACGGGGTCTCGACTCGGTAGGCTACCACTCGCAACGGAGGGCATGTGGCTGATTGTTGTGAATGATAGTAAACTGTCCAATCGTATCAGTCATCATGCAGTTACAAGGCATTAGATGTAAGAAGGATGCTTATCAATTTAAAAGCTATGTAAACGATCCATCTGCCTATACGCGGCAGAACACTTGGGCGATTGGAGACCATAACCACCACGACCATGCCTACAGCAAATGTACAAACGCAGAAAGTGGTCCAGGAGAAGGAGATGAGCGCCGTTGCACTGGTAAATGTACAAGTGGGATATTTATCAGAATGGAGTGAGCTTGGCGGTAAGGAACCTTGAAGAAGCTGATAGTGACCTAAAATTCATCTATGGAAGGGAATTAACAGCCTTTGCCGTCCTCTGCTCGTTGCTCGCTCCCACCCACGTCACTCAAATGCAGGGTGGATACTCAGCGCTGGGAGAGTTTACCGCAAGTTTCCTATAATTTCCTCTCAGTATCCTCTTCAAAGCCTGTCCCACTGAAATCCCAGGAAAGTACAATAAAATCTAGTCCACCGGCTCGTAGTAGCACACGCGACGCAATCCAGAATGCGATTAGCATCCACGCCGAACTCAGAGTCATCACAGACCTGGAGTACAGTGAGCTGAATCATCCAGATGCAGGCAGCCAGGTAACCAGGCGACGATCTCTTAAGGGTAAATTGGAGCTTCATCAGCGTTTACTAGTCACTACCTACCTACCAATATTCGTCTTTTATGCTTGATTTCTGAAGTGAGAGCATTTGAATCTGTGGCCAAAATCATCGAAGCAGGTCTCATCCGCAGAGATCTGGAGCGTGGAGGTGGGCCTCATCTCCAGGCTGATGCACGATACAGCAAGTTCTTGTTAATGACGCTTTCAATCGTATACCGTCATCAACGTAGGTAGGATCACTATCCTCGCTAACGCGAACGAGCTTGGAGCCACGCTCAAGACAGTGATGCAAAAGGTATCCGCAGACACTGACAGAGTCCTCGTCCAAGCAGGTCGCTCTTCAAACTGTCAACAACGATGGCAATCGCCTGGGACATTCGAGAGGCCTGACGATCGCGTTCTGCAGGATGGTTCCTTTGGACCACTCTGTCGCTATCACAGGCTCTCACACGCCTTTTATATGGAAGCAACAGCTAGAGTAGGTACTAGATTCATGTACTAACATTTGTCCTTTCGCCGACCGCGACACAATTTGTCATCTTACTGTCGGGTTTTCTGTCTCGACATGGCTACTACGTGTCACTTGAGATACTACTGGACTTCGCAAATGCATACGGGGACGTAGAGATCATGAATATTGAGTTAGTGTTAGGTCGGTCAATTAAGTCAACGCACACGAGACAAAGGTTTTATTTGGGGGTTACAGGTGAGTTTGATAGTTGTCGACTTTTATAAGCAATCGAACAACTGAGTTTTCATATTTCCGACGTCTTCGTTTACAATCAACCCCCTACATCGATATTTCAATGGCACGTGGTACTAGGGATCCCAGACGCACCTTTGATGCGGAACGTCTTTCCTGTATTGCCGACTCGTTCCTGACCCTGGATTGTAGTGCCTCCTCGAGCAAGAAACCTATACGTACGTTCCTAGGACGTCCCATGCCTCCTTGCAATGAGAATATCGTAATTTCCTCCTTGTTCCCCCACCCAGCTTCCAATAGGGGCTAGTCGCGTTGGAATTCTTGACGACCCAGCGCTTGCGCATGATAGTAGGCAGGTGGGCAAACCTGCAGATTAGAGCCACATGATCTTCACCAAACCAAGAAAGCTGCACCGATTCGATTTGGGGGGTGACAAAAGAGTTATTGAGTGATTCAAGGGGCTCGGATTGAGCGAGCAAATGCCCGTGAAGGTAGACCGCAGGCAACAAAACACAGTCTAAAGTTGTGGAGCATCCGGTGTACATGCCTCTAGCGTCCTCAGCGTTCACCACAGGTCAATCGATACCCAATAGCAACGGCAGGTGAACGGAGGAGAATACACAGAATTAGGGTACGTCACTGAAGGACTGAGTACTGAAGTCTGACATAGATAAATAAAGAATCGAAAGTCCGGATACGGGGAATCGAACCCCGAGCTGCCGCGTGAGTGGCGACGATGTTAACCTTTACACCATATCCGACAACACCAGGCCCGCCCTCGCTGCGTTCAACTCCGGCTGAAAGTGGGCAATACGAATTGCAAGGCGTTACGAAGCTGCTCCTAGTACTAGAGTAGGTGAGTAATTTTGAAAATTAGATGCGGATGGAACGGATCTAGAAGAGAAAAGGAACCTTGATGAAGAAGCGATCTCTACTGGCTTGCCAAAAGGAGATGGCAAGATCGACAAACTGATCGGTAAAATTTGCTCTTTTACAGTCTCCTAGTCTCTGTCGTTGAGGTTCACCGAATTGACCACACTCCAAGTATTCTGCATAAGATGGTGCTCTACAAATCGAAGCCGGCCCAACCGCTCCTGATTGAAAACTGGTACCAACACTTATCCTATGCTCACGAAGATTTTCAATAAAATATCCTCATAGAGCGGTACTGGTCACCAGTCTACTTCATGACTAACACTTGTCCTTTCGCCAACCGCGACACAACTTGTCATCTTACTGTCCGTTTTTCCGTTTTGAGATCGCTACTACGCGTCATTTGAGATGTTGCTGGACTTCGGAAATGCATACGGGGTCGTAGAGATCATGAATATTGAGGTAGTGTTAGGCCGGTCAATCAAGTCAACGCACACGAGACAAAGGTTTTACTTGGGGGTCACAGGTGACCACAGAGTTATACACGGTGTATAGGTAAAAACAGACAAGGATTGAAAACCAGTCCCAGAAAAAAGATACTTAGATTGAAAGAAGCCTAAGCTGGACCGAGTCCCCTGGTTTGTTTTCCGTCTTTGCTATAGGGCTGGAGAGAAATCTAAACACATCAGGTGCCATGTCAGTATTTTCTATGGAACCGAAGGATTCTAGCTCCTTGAACGAAAGGTCAAATTGGTAAGAGAAAAGTGAGGAGGAATCGTAACTTTTGTAGCGGTTGAGGCGGAGGCGGAGGCTGATGGGTGGTTAACAAAGTTACTTGTGCACGCAACATGTTCCCTTACAAGGTGGCAGTACTGATGTATCTCACCAACACTGGCAACACATTCACTTGGCCGGTTGCATGGAAAACGACCAATTGTAGCCACGTTAGAGACCCTACCTTTCCGGTGGAAAGTTAGAGAAAGTTAATAACTCAAGTAACTTTATTGACAGTCGAATGGAACTAGCTCAGATAAGACCCGAAGAGAAGAAGAACACTCGCGTAGAGGTTTAATACTCATCACCTACTTGCGTTACCCAGACATATAGTTTCCGTAGCCCGGTGAGCAAACGTCAACGTTGCCATTCCCTCGTGTGGAAGCATGCACCTCTGAACATCAATCTGCCTCTGTCTAGGTAAACTAGACTCTCCCTCTCTAACGTCACGTAACCTCCAGCCACCTTGACATCTCCCCTTTTTATCACAAATAAAATACTATCACCACCTCCTTAGTCATCCTCTTAATTCTTCTCAAAGGCTTGTGCAGAATTTAGATACTCATAGCTGTTCTCCCTGGCATGGTTAACATAATCTTTCTCTAGCAGCTCAGAGATCCAGATTCTTCCCCACAACGAAAAAAATCCTCTCCAAGCTTCCCATGTATCAAAAGATGGTCACTGGAAAGTATATCATCAAGAACTCTGCCTTCCCCAGCTTTGCTGATCTGAGTTCAGCTGGGGAAGGCTGCGTCCTTGATGATATACTTCTCAGCAATCACCTTGTGATAGATTGAGGAGCTCGGAGAGGATTTTATTCAATATGAAGAAGGTGAAGGAGCGTTGGATCGTTCTTCAGGAAATTAAGAACGTTTATATGCAGTCCGGGAGGGGAAGATTACGTCAACCGTGCCAGGGTGACTGCCTGGGAGTGTGTCACTTGGACAGCATGCAATTGAGAGCGGGGGAATCACAATCTCAACCGGATCTCAACTGGGATTGTACGCGAGAAGAGCCAGGGAACGGCTTCAAATTGACAGATTGGATCTCTACTCTGCGCCATTGAAACATTGACGGAGGTCGTCACTCATGATTGCAGATGAACGCGTCGGGATGATTGAAGATTGGGTTGTTCGATCGTTTTGAAGGATCAACACATGAGACACAGGTTTACTATTTGCGGGTTACAGGGTTATTTAGAAGTTACACACACGTACAACAGACTACAAGTACAAGTTTAAGCAGACAACGATCGAAAGTAATTCCAGGTTGAAACGATAGACTGAACTCGGGAGGACCCTAATTGTCGCCGACCTCCTCGAGTGCCCAAAGCTGGTTTGAGCTGCTGTTATCGGGCATGAGAGTGATCTACGCACACAAAAGATATATCAGTAATCCTTGTGGAAACGACGAATACCAATTCCAGAGTTCGTAGAACATACCTTGGTGCCCTCGGCTTCGCTGTCCAAGGTCCAGAAGAGGTCAGTGCCGTCACCCGCCTTGATGCTCAATCTGTATTTGCGTCTGATGAGTACAAAACGATCTTCCATACACTGAATTCCTACTTGAAAGACCCGTCGGGCTGTGGGACGGCAGTGTAGATAGAGCCCACACCACCACCGGCACCTTTGAGGTGGTCACCCTGTTACGAGGAAATTAGTCAATCTGATGCGACGTTCGACCAACTCAAAAGCACTCACGGGGGAAGGGTTGGAACTAGCCACATGAGCCTCCTTACCACCGGAGGCACCGACAGAGATCTTGGCGCCAGAACCCTGAGGCTCAAAGTTGAACTAACGTGTACGGTGTCAGAGACCAACTTGACTGAGAGACTGGGCTGATTAATCACCGTTTGGTTGCGCCCGCCGTTGCGCGACCAGCCAACAATAGGCCCACCGACCTCGCTGTTCCTGAGATCGGCAACGCGATCAATGTAGGCGCTGTTCGTGATGATTCTCTGTCCGACAACCATAGTGCGAGAGATTGAGGAGCTTGGAGAGGATAGTATTCGATGTGAAGAAGAAACTCGGGGGGTTGGGACATTTTTCAAGATCGTAGCAGGGTTTATATACAATATGGCAGCGGAGGATTATGTCAACCTTTCCAGCTCGACCTCGTACGTATGTCTCCAGAAGCCCGTCTCATGAATGCTGGGGGAATGATCATTTGCACTGGGATAATGCCTTGGGAAAGCCAGAACCAAGAGATGGCTCTCGATTGCCATTTTGAAGTGGAGTTCATGGTCCAAAATTTCGGGAAGTGACAGTCAATATGATGCACCCCGAAAACGCCTACAGTGTCTCCTTGATCAAGCCTCCGCCGACAATTTATTAGACAAAACTGAATGGATAGCCTCTTCTCTGTGAGTGAATATACAACTCGACGTCGACTTATCCGGTAGAGAAGTACGATTGCGTGGTCCCATTCCAGAATATTGGGATTACGGTGGGGCCCCGTCAGTTCAAGTCACTAGGTCGACACTGACAGGTATCTGAAAGCCGGTAAGCTCTACTATACCGGAATGAGGCCGTGTGCGCGGTGCTCACATATCAATTGCGAATTTTTGTCCGATCCGCTCCAAGATATATCGAAATGTCATGTTAGTTTTGGATTACGCGCCAATGGCATCAGGCTCAATAGGTAAAGCATCATTTTCGGCACATGTTCGACGAAAAAGCGATATCTGAGTGCAGGCTGTTCGAGAGCATGAGGTAAATAATACAGCTTGTGGAGACATGTGAGATGCGAAATGAAGGGCAGGCGTATAAATCACAACGAATTCGGAAAGTAGGAAAGTGTTAAAGCCAGTCAGATTCCTACATGTTTGTGCCTATCGGTTGCACAAGTTGTCC
>JANBPK010001291.1:0-32061 GCA_027579435.1 Candolleomyces eurysporus | reverse complement strand
GTCATCCACCACCTTTGCCGTTCTCCACCTTCCCATCCGCCCTTTTTCCCTTCCTCCTCTTCCTTCCTGTCCCTCGGTATCGCTAGCGCATTCGAAGTCGGCGGCCGTGTGGCACCCCTGTCGCTCGTCGTCGTCGTTGGGCGAAGGGATGGTCAGGGTCGAGAGAGAAGAGAGCAGGCGGTGGCTGTGCCAACCGCGGAGCTACAAGTGGGGGTGTACAAATATTTGTACACCACCCCCAGTCGCACAGAGCGCCTAGAGACTAGGAATGGCCACCGTCGAAGGTCGTTGGTGCCGCGGTGGACCACGCGGCCTTTGACGAAGGTCAGCAGTGGGATACGCACCTCAACGGCCTTCGACGATGGTCGTTTATTTCTCATTTTTCGACAACAAATAAAATCATCGCGACTGAGTTCTTGTATTTTCGACAAGTAAACAACCCGCGACCTATTTCTCGTACTTTCGACAACAAATAACCGTCCCCAGCCCCGAACGTCGCCCTCAATATCAATATAACTACGGGTACGTGAGCTCACGTACCTGTGGTAAGAGCGATAGGCCTCGAACGTCGCCCTAGAACGCCCAACCTAAAAAACGGTACGTGAGCTCAGGTACCCGCAGAAAGAATGATAAGTGGCTTGACAGAAAGAATGAGGGCACTGATGAATACAGATCAGACTCTTGCCTGACTGGCGCGAGTCGGCGATCTTATTTCGTCGTAGGTTTTCTGTCAGCACGGTGCCAAGAATCATCCAAAGGGGAGAAGGCACACCCGTGAGCCGGCAACCTTGACCTGATTAATGAACGATTTGCATGTCGGCGCGTTTTGAATCATATTGATTAATTGAGTCTCGATTGGTGCACTGCACCCATGACTCCGAGTCTGCGTTGTGATCGGAGCTTTCTTTTCGACAGGTTTCAAGCAGTGGATGAGATCACCCATGAGACGACATGTTCAGGGCACACTGGAGAGTGCTACAAACCACCTTACCTACCACATAGGCGGATGTCTTGTATACCCATAGAGACGGCATCAGCCGTTTCCCTCAAGGAATGTCTGATACCTTCAAGATGAGACAAGTGCTGGAGCCACAGCCTCGGGTACCGGGTGCCTGTTTCGATCTCTGGCATAACTTTGACTGTGCTTGTTCCCATTTAAACTGCCACATTACCAACGTTTCTTGGGCAAGGGTTCTCTTAAATGGTGTCCAGCGTGCGCTACCGATCACGTATGTTTCCGATGCCGAATATACTAAAGGTTAACAAAAGGCCTCTACTTACATTCTTACCCGCCCACCATGCTGTGGACTGGCACGACAAGAAGCGTCGGTGGCACTCCTGCAAGCGGTGATCCACCCATTCTATTCAGCTCAACTCTTCGATTGTTCTGTCTACGATGCATTCTGGTGGCAGGAACGGTTGCGATGACTCTCAAGATATACAGACGAGCGGTGGTAGCCGCCGTAATAATTGGTGTGATCGTTTTACATCACCTGCTCAGGTACGAATACCTATTTCCCTTGAGTTGTAGTGTCTATCTAATCGTGTTCCAGTTCTTTTGGACCCCGCTTCATCCCTTTATACACTTGGTTGGACCTCCTTCTGATGTTTTTTGAATTGTCCCGTAAGTTGCCCTTCGCGATCTTATTGTGCAAGGCCAACGGATTTATTCTACTCATATCCCAGTTGGTATCCTCGTTACTGTCATGGCCATCTCGCCAAATCTGAACGAGTACCAGTGGATGCCGCAGCACCTCGTAGCAGCAGACTTCATCTTTTGGCTGTTGACAATTATGCTTGCAGCGTTGCTGTGCATCAAGGTGGCTCAATTGATCGATGCTCGAGGCAAGTCGCTTTCCCATCGGTTGGATATCTTGAGGGATCGATTCAGCGACGGCCCAGGATACAGCAAACTTGGGAGGCTCAGCGATGGAGAGTCGATTTCATGGTGGAGGTATCCAGCTCATGTTCTCTTTGGAAGAAAAATTTGGGAGCAACAACTTCCGTGCGTACCTCAGGTCAACCCTCGCATCATGAGCTGAAACAGAACCTCCGGCAGAGGAGAGTCCTCCTGGATGACCTTCTTTCGCGGCCTTCTAGCGCTCGTTTTTNATATCAAGTCTTTCGACTTTCGGTCTCTTCCAAATAGTTCTCGACCCCGTCAGCGAGATGGGTCTTACTCCAAACAGAGTGTTTCGGGCCGAATACCTCCACGCGAATTACAAGAGTACGAAGCCCATCGTTTGGAATCTCATTGTGGTGCGTCTGTATATTCAAAACTAGCGTCTCAAGATCGCATTACTGACATTTTTCTTTCCATAGATACGGCAGAAAAGCCCGGGTGCCTCGCAAACGCTCCGTGAATCAATCTCGCTCACGCCTCTTTGGACGATTCAAAAGAGTCAGAACTCATCCCAAGGCCCTTTTGGTCCCGAATGCGGCGCTATCGCGGCTACGCAAGATATCCTCCCTCCAGCCCTGAATACAAGCAGAATCGAGGCCGTCATCTTTCACTGTCAACCTCGCATTCCTATTCCTCCGAGTAAGTCGACGAGTCTTGTTGGTGCCTTCTTGCAACTAAATATGGATGATGGTACCATAACAGACGAAGCACATGACTTCCGCCCGTATTTTAAGCATCCTTTCGACACACGCCCGAACCTCTTCCTTGAGGCGAACTTTACGGGCCTTATGTCCCCAGGGCAGTTACCCAACACTGATCCTAACGTGATATCCGACTCAATGAAGGTCTACCTCGCAATGACGAACGATACGGAAGACGTACTTTTGACGACACGACCCACTTATCTTTTCCCCGGATCGAACGCGATCGGAGTTGCAGACTTGATGATAAGGCAACGGCTCAAAGTGAGAGAGTTATCTACACTTGGATTGTTTGACGTGAGCTACTTCAGTATCCGTTGTGGTCTGAGTCACGAGTTCTAACGAGTCAAGCAGCTGTATGATACCTTCATGATCACCGACATACCATACCTCACTCCCGAAACGACGTTTGCCAATTCACGAAATATACCGATGGGCCCTAACATTTCGACGCTACGAATCACTTGGGAAAATGACCATCGCGAGTGGACCGTGATACAAGACTATCGGAACAAGTCCGCCCTCGGAGGAATAGCAACAGTTGGCGGTCTGGGCTCGTTCTTGAGCATCCTCTTTGCCATTTGCTTCGGGAACTCGTTACTTGGGATAATTCTTCGTAAGTCATTCGCGTACGTGCTTCGTTAAAAGAGGGATATAGCTAATGACTACTTCTCGTTGCATGAAGGCGCAAAGCCCCTCACCCCATTCGGTGTCTTTCACCAACTCGGAAGCCAAAGGGCTCGCGTATCAAGTTCAACACTCGAGAAGTACAGGGGTATCAGATCGGATCTCCAATCTCTCAGAGATAATCCGGGTCTCTTGGCGCTCATACTGGATACTCTCATTGACTTGGATGTCATAGCCGAAGAGCATTCACACGGGATGGAGTCCAAACAAAGACTCGACGCCAAACTGCGCGATGTTGAGCAGGACTTTAGTGCCGAGAAGCAGGATTCGGCCTTGGAGCATAGCATCGCACTCCAACGCTTAATACGAAGAAACTCGAACGGTAGCGATGCGGAGAGGGCAAGCAGCGACAGCGACAGTAGTGATGAAAGAGAGGGGCTGGATGTGTCAACATCGAGAGAGACGAATGAACCATTGTTAGAGGACGACCAACGACGACCTCTGTTCGGGACATCGTCGAGGGCTAATCAGGAGGCTCAGCAGTGACTTTTTTCAACGCAGTGTCGCATTGTTTGTTCACACGTTTATCCTCTAAAGATACGTCTTCGATAAGTTTACTTTTGATTACCTCTTGGCAGCTTTCTCTTTGACCCGTTCTTTCCGAATGTTTCCTTCTGTAACTTTTTTTTTTTTGTTTTCGCATTGTAATTGTGCACAGGATCCCCCTTAAAAGCCCCCTCATATCTCATTGTCTGAGCGGTGAACCTGGCGAGATGTCTCAAGTGGGCGAGCGGGGAGGATTGGACACCCTCTCATTACGCTGGTCTTTTATGGGATTACGGGCTGCATGGTCACCCAGGTGACGTTGGAAAGATCGACGCACCTGGTGATCTGAGCCATTGAAGGCAGTATGGCAGTGCGAGACTTGGGTGATTACTCTCAGCCATTTGAATGGACATGGCCTTCACTTTACCGAACACATTATCTCCCGACTCCAAACAGAATGACGACTAGTATCCCCAGCCGATCCCTGACCTGTATCGCTCGATGGAAATCATGCTGAAAGCAAACACGTAGCACAGGATCAAGTGGGGCACTGAGCATGACTCACAAATCTGTGCTAATACGTCGAGAGACCGACGCTGTAATATCACTGTCAGGCATCTCAATCAGGCATCTCAATGATGAATATGGCGTTGAAAAAGACGTAGCATGTGCCCAGTGCTTATGTGTAGAAAGTCCGGTGGGCAATCGAACAGGTGCATGGAGACTAAGTGTTTTCGGAGCAGAAACTTGGCGGCCCTCAAACGTCATAACAAGACACGGATCGGGAAGCGCTTCGTCTAGCGGGAGTAGGCTCATAGCACGAAACACATGGACGCCGTATGTAGACACGGTTATGTTTTGTAAGCGTGTTTGTTCCGAGTCTCTCTCATCCTGTGAGTACGCTCCGAGAATCTTCAATCGTACTTTTGACAGCTAACACTGAGCCTTTACCGATTGGAGGACTCGGTGCTCCTCTGGCCACTCAAAAGATCCGGTTTCGTACTCTTTCGATGTGCTCCGACGCAAGCTCAAGAGGGGTTCGTAGATCAGAGACTATATTTTTTTTTTTGGAGCGGGATACCGAATATCTGCCCCTCACGACTCGTCTTTCCCAGTCCAGGACAAATATCAAGAAAACTAGGCTTTATGAGATTCGGTTGCGGCGTAGGCCGTACTCGCAGTTTGTCGAGTATTGGGGTTGGATAGGTATGCCAGGCCGAGCGACTTGCCTGTGACGACAGACATACATACAGAGGTGTACCGATATGTTTCGCTTATTTACCGCTACTGTAAAAACTACGAGTATGCGTCCGTGCCGCTCGAAACAGTGTGCTCAGTCGAACGCCAGTGGAGATAGTAGGAAATGCCCAAGAGAAGAAGGCACCCGGCGAGTGCTCCAGCGGCGATTGCAGCTATGGTTCCCGCAGATTGACCTTGATACCGGTCTGCGAGCTGTGTCATGAAAATGGGCGGTGAGCCTGGGAGCGACGCGAGATGTGAAAGCTTTGTTGAGTGGGCGGGTGGGGAGGATTGGGCACCCTCTCAATGCCCTGGTTTCTTATATCATGCATGGCCACTCAGGTGACGTCAGAGCTACCGTTGTAAATGTATGCGACCTGAGCTGTTGAAGGCGGTATGGCAGTGCGGGCGCGCCCGCCTGCCGCCCAACTCGGGTGATTGCTCTCAGCCATTTGAATTTTCCTTGCGGAACACATTATCCCCCGACTCCAATCGACGACTAGTATCCCCAGCAATCTCTAACCTAGACAACGAGCGTTCGATGGAAGCAAACAAGCGGACGTCAGTTGCTTTGATCAAGTAGGACGCTAGAGGGACGTTTCCTTCCCTTCAATGAGGCACCCATCTTTGTCAGGGGTCTGAATTATGGCGTCAACGAAGACCTATCCAGTGCTTATGTCGTACGATTCTTGTACCGACGGTGGGTAGTGGAACGGATGGGTGAAGCGGGAGCGGAAAGCGCTTCTAGACCCGATTTGTCATCACTTTGTACGCGTTGTTTGGCAAGAGGCTCGGATTGGCCCACGTTCTTCTCATCGCTGTCCGTCGCTGGTTTGGTGGGTTAGGTCAAGGAGGCCCGACTGCCTGCTCGTCGTTGATGCGCCTCTTCCTCCGTTCATCCGTGACCCGACTCTCCACCGACGACCTTGCATACCCCTAGAGGATAATACCAGAGGCAGAATGATGGAGCGAGACGACCTGGCACGGTGGACACGGTTTGCGATGAAGGGCGGGATAGGAAAGTGTGTCGCGGTCAGTGATTGCATAGCGGAGGTCAACGGCGACCTCATGTTCCTTACGGTGCGTATACTCTTTTTCCTATACGTTTGCTTTCCTTACGATCTTTACAGGACGACGAAATCGTCGTATTAATGCAAGTCCAAGATGCCGAGGGAGTGTATCTCGTACGTCCCTCCTCGTACCGTCCTCCTTTTATTTGATCTTGAACCATCCGTAGGGCTATTGCGAAGGCGTTATTGGCCGCTTCCACGCCAAACACGTCTCCTTCCTCACCAAACTCAAGAAACCCGTCATGGCAAAACGTTCCTCTGTCGCCTCGACTAAGAGCAAGTCACCGACCCCGCCCGGCACTTCGAATGGGCCGATGAGATTCAAGACCCCGACCCCCACCTTTGGTTTAGCCGCAACGCCAACCCTTTCGGAGACTCCCCCTATTCCGGGCTCCAGCAGTGCCTCCGTGAGGACCGACTCGAGGGCCTCGGTCGGACAGCAGTATTGGAAGAGTCCGCCACAGTCTCCGGTCAACACCACCTTTTCGATGGGAGGGAGCAGCAGTAACAGGAGCTCGGGAGCCACGGGATGGAGGGCTGAGGGTGAGCGGAGGGTGAGTGGAGGTCCCGGGATGAAGAGTCTAGGCGAAGGATCGAGTGCGAGGAGGATGGACTCGATTTCTTCCTCTTACTCGGTCGCGTCGGATATGGGGACCACTGCCGTTTCAACGTCTACCTCGATGACATTCTCAAACTCGATACCCTCGAGGTCGACCAGCGTTACCTCGCTCTCGCCAAGTATCCCGTCCGACGACCCACCTCCGCCTTCGTTCTCCTCTTTCGCACCACCACCGCCACCAGCTTCGCCTCCACCTGTATCGTTACCACCACCTCCCCGCCATTCTCCTCCAAGCACGACGCAAGAACCACTCCTACCGCCCCCGCAAATCAAACCGTCCAACTCGTGGAATCGAGCCAGCATGCTCGAACGGCAGTTTGACCTCGTCCAGCAACAAGCAGACGAGTTGCGCCAGGTTCGGGATCGGGAGGGTTGGGATCAAGGCGAGGGCGACGGCAGTGTTGATAGGAGTGAAGATGTTGATCCACGGGAAGGGTTAGATGAACTAGAGAAAGCATCTCCCGGAAGCGATCGAAGAGGCTCCCGACCACGCCCACTAGACTTGGCGGTCGACTTGCCGACCTCGCCCCTCAGGATAAGTAAGAAGAGCCCAATGTTACCTTCTTCGCGTATTCCGAGCGGCAGTAGTCAATCCACGAGCAGGGAGTTTGACCTCGAGGAAGAGCTCCATCCACCACTCTCAACCTCGACGTCCATCCTCGACTCGGAATCGTATTCAACGACTATCCAACGGAGACTTTCCACTTCTTCGAATCGAGAAGATGACGACGACGGCGAAGTTGGCATTGGGCTATCCCTCTTGCAAAACCTCGCAGCTGGCTCGGATGATGAAGACGATGGCGACGACGGGAGTGTTTACAGTGTCGAGTACAGCGGCGACTCGTCTGGTCCTCCGAGGAGTGCGTTTAGTGGTGGTTTCGGGCCTGATGACGACGTGGCGAGTGACGACGGAGACGGAACTGTTGAAGGACTCGTGTATGGATCCGACGACGACGACGAAACAAAGCAAGTCACAGCAAAGAGCCCGAGTGCGGTCGATTTTCCGATGCCGCCAACTTCGCCTAGCGCGAGTAGTGCGAAATCGATCACGTCCATATCGAATTCACTGTCAAATCGGTCGATGGAGAGGGCAAGGGAAGAGAGAGAGGGGCAGATGACTGAGACTCCGACTACGCCGACCAGTCCAACACCCAACTCGTCATTTGCTCGCAGTCCGTACACTGGAGGTGGAAGTGGAGGAGGAGGTAGTGTAGGAGCGTTGTCATCCCCCCCCTGTATCCCCGCGTAGCCCGTCGTCACCTTCGTTCGCCTTTTCAACCACTCGATTCCTTTCTTCGTCGTCTTCGCAACAGCCTCAGGGGCAGTATTACCCCTTCCCTGGTCCCCCCGGCTCGTCTCACTCCCAACATTCCACCGATCGAGAACGCCGAAAGTCTCTAGCGCCAAGTATCACGTCCCAAGGATCGAGTACGACAACATGGGATGGAGCTGGCGACATTTACGACAATTATCGCTATTCGAGGATGTCAATGGGCTCCAAGGTTTCTATTGGTTCTCGAGAACGACGCGGTAGTCAGGGTACGGTAGCGAGTTTCACCGGTGGTGGGGTTGGGAGTGACGGCGAGGTTCCGCCTATGCCAGAGAGGCAAGGTACGGGAGAGATCATGAGGAGTCGAGTGGGGAGCGACGTTAGCGTATACAGCGTCAACCAAAGTGCATCTTTTATTGGGGAGGGCTCTAGGGCGAGGACCGGGTCGATGCTTTCTTCTACCTCCAACAGCTCGAATAACAACACTAACACCAGTAACGTCGCTTCCAGAGGCCCAAAACCTACACCTCTATCATTCGCCGACTCGAACGAAAAGGAAGAGCAGACGACTTCACCTCTTCTTCATGCAACGTGGGGTAGCCCCGTCTCCTCACCTGGAGCGTCAACGGCCGGCTATCCTCCTCCCTCCGCTTTCAACCTCGACTCGGCACTGACACCTCGAGGAGCGCCTCATACCGCCTCCAACATCCTCAAGACACCGTTGACGGCCTCCAGTATGATCGAAGTGAGCGGGGTGGGGATGGTCGGGATGGGTGGAGGAGGGTTGGTGGGTATGGCTAGTGCGATGAGGAGGAGAGTCGAGGCCGAGTCTGCCGCCCAATCCCAGAGCAGCACTCCATTGACAAGTCCGACGTTTGGGTCTATGGCTGAGGCGATGCGGCAGAGCCAGGGAGGCATCGGAAAAGAGGGGGTAGTGGACGACTCGATCGTCTCTGGACTCGGGACTGGCATCGTAGTCGAAGACGAGGAAGAGTTGCCTTCGAGGATTATCGGTTCGACTTCGTTCGACGAAGGGGATAGTCGCCTGATCACTGAATCTCCGGAGCCTGACGATGGAGAGAGGACAGTTGAAGGCACCGAGGACGACGTGCAAAAGGTGGACGATGCAGTGATATCCGCCGCCGCTCCTCCTTTACCACCACCCTCCACAACCATCCCTTCCACCACCATCTCGATCTCTTCCCCCACACCGCCACCACCCTCCGTAACCCCCGTCTCAGCAGCAAATGGAAGTGGCGATGACTCTCTAGCGCAATACGCCTCACACCTCCGACCATCGCTGCGAGATCTACGAGAAGGCGGGATGGTCAGAGTCGAAGGTACCGGAGAGCGGAGGAGCTTGTTCATGCCTCATCCCAACGCACCAAAGGCTCCGTCGGTGGCTGGTGGAGAGGGAGATGTTGGGTTGGGGCCGATGTACGTTCGTCAACAGGGTCCGCCGCCACCTCCGATGCCTCAGCAGATGGGCGGGATGTATCCAGGACAACAACCAACAGCTCAAGGCCATTATCAGCAGCAGCAGAGGCCTCGAGCGCCGTTCAACGTTGTGTTGATGCAGGCAATGCACGCTCACCAACATGCCCCTCCGCCTCATATGCCTCCGAACGCCGGAAGACCACCTCCTCCGAGAAGAGGACCCACGATTTACGGGAGACTGGAAGCTGACTTTGCGAGTTCGATGTGGCCTGTGCCTGTCGTATGGAGTTTGGAACCGCCACCGACCAAGGTTATGCATCGGCAGCCGTCGCAGATGAATATGAACGCCGGTGCTCCTCCGCATGCCCCGCCCCCTGGTGGTCCACATCCCGGTCTTCACTCTCACCCCCATCCTTCTCCTCACGCCCCGTCCCCGTTGGCGAACTCTAACTCTGGGACGAGCCCGAGTTTGACTGTAGGTACAGGTGTGAGTGGGAGAGGTTCACCCGGTCTCGCACCTCCACAAAATCCAGGACCGCCGATGAAGAGGCCGACTGCGACAAGCCTTCGAGAGGGTTCGGGTGGGAGTCCGTTGGCGAATAGGTCGATGACTGCGTCTGACCTAGGTGGTGAGGCCCCGAACACTAACGGAGCGAAACCGATTCCACGACCCAACTTCCTTCCAAAGGCTGCGGGGATGAGACCTAGGAGTAGGAGCTTTAGTGACTTAAAGAGCGCCTCTGGGTCGCAGTCGTCTAAGTGAGTCATCTTCCGTTTTCACCTCTCGATCGAGATTGATCAACGCGTTCATGTAGTTTGAGGTCTTCGTTGAGTGGAGGAGGGGAGATTAAAAAGTCAACATCGATTACTGGGTCCAACTTGTCCGGTTCCTCTCCGTCTTCCAATTCTTCGACGTTGACTCCACCAAACGCGTCGAATAAACCTGTCAAGTCTTCCCCTCTTCGACCTTCACCGCTATCCCTATCCGTGACGAATCCTTCGAATTCTTCCTCGCTCAAGGTTACGACCGCTTTGAATGTACCGCTGAAGTCCCCTACTTCGCCGCTCGCTCAGACGATGTTCCCACCTTCAACCTCGTCCTCAGTCTCTTCGAATGCTATGTCTCCCGTCCCTCCCTCGCCAAGCGTCTCCGTCTTGTCAGTCAACACGAATAATGCCACAGGTTCGACGCCCGGTTTGCATCTGAGGAAGCTGGCTTCGAGGTCGACGATGAATAGCGACTCAATTGGCTCCTCCTCTGCGAGTCGACAGAGCTCAACATCTATCAGTGACGCCACCAGCGCCAGTACGAACCCTACGGAATCGAGCTTGAGTGTGGGGAGGCCTGTTCCGGTTTCGAGAAGTACGTTGCCTATATCGATCTCAAAGTCGGTTTCGATGGTCGATTTGTCTGGGAATGCCGCTGCCGCCACCGCGTCTCCCAGTACCGGTGGTGATGGACCTGGAGCGGTGCCTTCGCGGATGGGTAGTCTCAATCTCAGTCCCAGTGCAGAAGAGAGCGCAGGAGCAGGTGGGAGAGAGTCGATGTCGAGCGGTAGTGAGACCAGAAGTCAACTAGTGATGTCTCCTGTTCCGACCGTGCAAACGCCTACGGTTGTAAGGCAGAGCTCGTTGAGGGCTAAGCTTTCGTTGCCGAATTTGAGGAGGAATAGGAGTAGGCAGGACGAGTTGCCTGTTAGTCCCAGTACGTTTCCATCTCTGCCCTCGTCTTCTATTTTCTTTTTTCTCCTCTTTCTCGGGTGTTAATTGTATGGTTTAGTCGACGCGCAGCAAGACCTACTTCTCCAAGTCCAAGATATGGAATTCGAGCTCGTTCGACCCAACTTGAACCAGTACCTCACAGCTGCTCGGAGTAGCGAAGACTCATCAGTCCTTGGTCGAGAAGGCCTAGACGTTGGCACTCTCGGAGCCGGCCCAGGAAGCAACACGACCCCGTACCTCCGAGCTGACTCTCCCGCCATCTCGATGCTCAGCTCGGGTGCTCGCTCACCTACGATCGAGGGTTCGATGAGTTGGGGAAACGCAGGGCCTCCGTCACCTGTCGCGACTAGACCACCCCCAGAATCGGAATCTCAGATGGAGGCTCATAGGAACCGAGAGCTCAAATGGATGTCGCTCCTATCCTCTTCACCCCCCTCTCAAGCTCGTAAAACTAAAAAGGTTCGCAAACTCCTCCTCGAAGGCGTCCCTTCATCCGTTCGGTACCTCGTCTGGTCGCATTTGACAGATGGAAAGGCGAGGTGTGTGCCGGGCGTGTATGAACAGCTGTGTAAGAGAGGCAAGGTACCGTTGACGGAGGAGATTGAGAAGGACGTGGAGAAGGGGCCGTGGTTCGCGCGGGAGGAGCAGAAGCAGCTGAGGACGTTGGCTGAGGCGGGCGGCGGAGTTGTGCAACTTTTGCAGGCGTATTTAAATATGGTACCAGATATTNCAGTACATGCCTGGTAAGCTGTTTTGTTCGATTTTCGAGGATGGGAACGCTGACTAGTCGGGTTGCGCAGGCCTACCTCATATCGTTGGTCAACTTCTCCTTCTCGCTCCCGAAGAAGACGCATTTTGGATCTTCATCTCCATCATGGACACACACATTCGACCGTACTTTTCGTCTGGTTCGACGCAGATGGAGGTTGATTCGGCATTGTTCTCGAGGGCGTTAGAGGTGAACGATGCGGCAGTGGCGAAGAAGTTGTTGGTCAATATGGGTATCTCACCAAGTTCGATTTGTGCGCCATGGTTCTCGTCTCTGTACGTCGGGTGTCTCCCCTCAGAATATCTGACGCGGACGTGGGACTTGTTCTTGTACGATGGTAAGTTTCGCTGCGTCTTTTCAACTCAGTTTGATTCGTTCTGACTACGTCATCTCAGGTATTCCGTTCCTCCTGCGAGTCGGTCTGGCCATCGTCTCCTTCGTTCGCCGACAACTTCTCGAGTGTACATCGGAAGAAGCCGTACTCAATTTACTCCACCGACCACCGCCTGTCAGCCTTCCGCCTACTCCCGAAAATTATGTGTCGTTCATCCTCTCCATCAAGTTGAAGGACGACGATGTGAGGAAGCAGCGAATCAAAATGGAGGCTCAGGTGAAGAGACAGACTCAGCAACAACAGCCTCGTCCGTCGAATGCGACTGGTTCCATCTCGTTACCTAGACCTTAATTGGATGTTTTCTTTCTTTTTTTTTTCTGTTATTGTTATCGTAGTTGTCGATTCATTGGACTTTCTCCGTTCCTCTTTGTCTCTCATTCAATATCCATATGCATCGCTGTCGAATTTCACATCCTATCTATTCATTTATCAACTCATGGATTCGACCCTCGCCTTTCTAGTAGTCAGTCTTGCTGATACCCACCGCATTTGCATGTCTGTTACGGTTCTCAATACACTGCCTCTGGTTTTTGGAATTCAATCGTGGCCCTTGCGAGGTAAACTTTCCGTGCCCTGAATTCGGGAATCGGCGCGGCGGTGACTGAAATACGACTCAATTGATTTCGACCGCCGCACCGTCGTGGTTGTCATTAACGATTACCTTGCTTCCACTTGAACCGATCTTATCTCAAGAAAAGTAATACATTAATTACACAGTCAAGTCCATTGGAACGAAATTTTTTGAGTTCACCGTGTCCCAGACTTCCGGTAAGAAAATCGTGTAGAATGATTCCTTTCGAATCCGAGCAGCTGCGGAGTGATTCGAAGTCTGACGTTTTTTATCGACCGGCACGGTATAACGGAGAGCGTTTCTTTGAGGAATCCAATGGACTCGTAGGGTTGATGATTTTCGGATCTCGTCTCAGTACCTATCACCACCTTAAAAAANGACGCCTCGCGGCACAGAGCAATTAGAATTTTTTNGTCCTCGTTGGCAGTCTCTGGCGCGGATGGTCACCTGGACTGTGGTAAAACCTTATTCGACGGTGCGCATGGTTCTCCGGTGGAGTCAACTGAGCTGAAAAAATTGACCCTGAACGTTCTATGGGATTCCACCGCCTTCTTGCCTGCCTCGCACTCAGCCTATTTGCAACTGAATCGGCAGCGTGGCTTGAAGACTGCCAGATCCTCTCCTCTTCTGAGAAGATATCCATGGCTCTTATGAGCTCCTCCCCGTGGAGACCTTTGATTTGCTTCTCTTTCAACGTTTCAAACCCACTTTCTGCAGCAGATCGTCACCGAACGGCGCCTACTATTCTCCATCGACCACTGTCCTTGTTCCTCGAGATCGTTCCCATCGATGTCCAGCACGGGTTGCCCTATCAGAAGACTCCCCACCGACAACATTTCTCTGATCCTCGAATATGCCGCCACTCCGAACATCGACTTGGACCCTCGGGGATATCTGCCCCGCAGCATAGAGCGAATACACTCCGGCCTCCGCTACCTGGGCCGCGTCTGTCGACGCTGGGATGATATATCACGCTGTACCCCTCCGACATGGCGACACATAACAATTTTCATCGATGCACCACACACTATCGAAACACTGTCGGCCTCTCCTCTCAATACCTACCTCACTCGCTCTGCACCTCTCACCGTCTGCGTCTACCTTTTTAGGAAGAGGAAGATCCCACCTACCCTCGACTTTGACGAACGTGGATCCATAGAGGCGCTCTTGAACGTGTTGAAGGGGGACTTGGAGAGGGTTGAGGTGCTGGTGGTAGAGACCAATCAGGCTTCGTCGCTACCCAACCTTCAATCACTCCTCCACTCAAGCAATGTTGATCGACTTAGGACACTGAGGACGATTGTGTTGAGATGCAACGGAGACGATCCGATTCTTCAGCCTCCTCCAGCCTCTCCCCCGCCTCCAATTCACAGTCGATTCGAAGTCGATTCGGTGTTGACGGCGGTTCACGTCGATGGGAAGAACCTTTTGGTAATGATTCGATCGTCGATTTGCCGAAGTGGATCTGGAATGGAGGACGTATTCTCTAGAATGCCAATGCTTGAGACGTTCAGCATAAGCAACCTTACCTTCCGCGTGGATGGCTATTCTGATGCACTCGTCCACCACTTCTTCCTCGACGTCTTACCGTCCTTTCCACGACTCGTAACGTTGGACTTGGACACCTTTGAGCCAATAGATGATGGCCACCCTTGGACAGTCAAAGGACCCGCCTTGAAACCCGCGTGCTTGTCGTTTGCCCAAGCTGGGACACCACTCGTCTCAAGATCCATGCCTCGTATCATTATTAAGCATACGAAACAGGACTCGGTCAAGTTCGTTCTCGACAGAATCACCAGTCCTCAGACCCTTATCCTCATCTGCTGCTACTTCACTTCCACATCTCCCATTTACGTCTCGAGCAGCTCAAAGTTGGTTCTCGTGGACATCCCCATGGACAATCATCGAGTGGTTCCGAAGATGGTAGCTCGCTTTGATGGACAGCACCTCGAGCTGATCAACTGCCCTTGTGTAGACGATGGATTTTGGGTAGAACTGAGGAAGGAGATGTCGAGTCATCACACACGACGACTATTGGCCCATCTTACGTCTCTCACAATCGTGGATTGTCCAAACTTCTCGGCGGACCAACGACGACTGTTGATGTCGTTCCTCGAACAAGAAGATCATTCATTGGGGACATCGACGTCTCAGAATCTTCGAGTTCGTCGAGCCACTAGGGATCTATTTTTGACTGAGGAGGTGGAATTAGTCTTTACGCCGGGGACGTTTCGCACGCACGCCCAGTGAGCCAGGACGCAACTGCGGTATTAGCCGGTGAATTGTGCATGAATTTAGATTCTTCTTGGAGTATAAAACTCAGAACGCTTTCCATCTTCTTCCTATTAGTTACGTCTCGATTGAACCCAGCTGTCAAAGCGCTCTCAACTTCTTGACTTACACTACTTGTACATCACCCACGGCCAATGTATTCTAAAGAACGAACGTCTCGCTTGATACCTACATTTTTTGATACAATGTACATATTCATTTCGGACCCAAGATCCTTTATTTGAATTCACGATTTCCAGGGAATTTCAGCCTCCGTGCTAAATAAACGCCCGTCACATTGGGATCATGAGTGCGCAATCCGAGAACGAAGCCTTTGGTTCGGCTCTTCGGGAATCGGGACATATATTCGATCGCAGATGACGGGGATCGAGAATGTCAGTTCTATACATAATCAGGCGAGCACTTATTCCGCGGCGTAAGGCGAAGTAGACAGGAGCAAAAGAATGAAATGAATGGAATAAACATGTGCGCTCGCGTATGACATGATTGAGAGCAGAGAGAGGGAAGCGCCGGTGACTGTGGTACAACGCATGATCAAAGAAGCTATACGAACCAAATTACTTTGGGACGGCAACAGCTCGGGAAACGAAAGGACGAGGCGGTAGTTGACGGTTAGGAAGATTTGAATGGGACGGACCGGGGAATGATCAATCTTGTTTCCTCCTTTCTTCAACGCACTGCGGTGGCAGAGGCAGATAGATGGTCGGTGCTGGACACCAATCAAATCAGTACCAATTGTCGTGGATCCTTGACAGACAAACTGTACTGAGCCAAGTAGAGGGAGATACAAACGAGGATTAAGGGACATCGAGAAGTTAAAGGACTAAAAAAGGGGGGAAACGAGAGTCTGGACAGGGTATGATGAACGGTGGGGACGCCGAAAGAAGCAGAGGACAGGACAAAGTGAGGAAATGTGAGCATGGTACGAAGGGAAAGAGAGCAGCAACACATGAGAATAACACTCACCTCCACGAAACGTCCTCTGCCCTCGCATGCTTCTCATGCCTAGTTTCTTTATCATACGCAACAGACTCTGTTCATATGCGCTGCTCCTGAAGTCGCGTCGCGAGACGATACATGGGATGTCGAGCCTTGTGTTCCTCCTATCACCAAAAAATGCATAGGGTCGATGTTAAACATTGACGAGCAAGAAGCACACTGAAGTGTGAAGAAAGAAAGAAGATGCAATCAAGACCGAGAGGAAGAAAGGGCCGTCGCTGATAAAAAANGAAATCCCGAACAGACATCGCAATCGCGAGGGTCGAGGTTTGTGGGTCTGTCGTTTGCCGATTCCAATTGAAGTGAGACTACATATGATAATCTCATTGTCCTATTCAAACGCGTACACAGTTCATAAGTAATGCGAGGGTGAAAGGAGAAGGGGAAAATACACGCACCTTGGGAAGATAAAGTCATCGTTCGCCGCTGCACAATTGCGTATCGCAACACACATCCCTATCCGCCTCTCCTCGCACACCATTCCCACTGCGCCAGGTCATCTCGGTTCATCATCCTTGTGGGAGGTATCAGATCTCGGTACCCAATATCTCTGCCTATCCGTCTTCTCGTGTGGAGAGAAACGTGGTCGGTCCGGCTCGTAGTATCCTTTAGGAGTTTGCGGTGAGGTCAACAGCATCGACGGGAATTCTGGTGAAAGGCGCACATGACGAGGGAGATATCATGAATGGGGAGTCGGGAACAGGGCTTCCTTGGTTGCCCCACCAAAGTCAACGGCGACGGACGACAGCAGACGGTGTTGTGACCCATCAGAGCTCTTGCCAAACATCGGTGCAAAGTGATGACGTCTAGACACGCCGCACCTGGCGAATCTTCCCTGCGATCGGCGGTTAAAGGAGTAGACTTCTGGCTCCCTATCTAATAGCGCCACCGTTGTTCACATGCCACTACTCTGAAGCTACTCATAGGTTGCTAGACCAACAGCAAGTCCAGCTGGCCTGGTGGGTCATCTACCCGTTACCACCGGATTCTTTCCTGAATCACGAGTGGCCCGCACAAATTTTGGCCAACGCCAAGGGTTTTCTAGCACAGGTGACCTGCGATAACCCCCTGTTCCCTCAACAAGACACCTTTTGCACAGATGATATTCGGTCCTGCGCAAAGAGGTTTCATTCATGCGCTCAATAATACGTTCGAGGTCCAGCGAGCCTCCGTGCATGCTCGTGGGCGTACAAATTAATGATCAATCTAATTTTGGGAACGTGAGCCCATTCTCCATCGTTAGTTTGCCGAATTTCGGAGGATCTTAGAATTTGTGTCGGTCGTTTGTTGTCGATGAGTAACCTCCTTGTCTTCTTCCTCTTCTCCAGGTCATTCATTACCTTGCGTCATTAGCATAATAAGGAGTATGATATACTTGGCTCCTACGTCCTATCTATCCGCATGACAAGGCTCGTCTTACCCTCGTTCGTTGTGAGATGTAGACGAATGGAAACGGAAGTTTATCTTCAAAATCAAATACTAGTTCGATCTGATACAATTCGTCTCAGCTACACTTCAAAGTATGCTGTCCCCTCCTTCTCCCAATTCGCCAGCACTCGTCGTGATCGTCGTTAAACTTTGCTACACTATCAACCCCGCTGGTCCTCCACCGCTTCAACGCTCTCACTCCATATTCATCACATTCGGAGGCAACTAAACCTTCTCCTTAATCAACGACGCGTTGTGCCGACGTTTTACCTCCTCACCTCACTCCCGAGAGGCTCACCGACTGATAGCAAGGCCGAGTAGTGCTTGGCGTACTGGCTAGCTGGCTTCTTTTNAAGCTTTGCACTTTTCTCAACTAGCGACACCGACGCTGGAATTCGACGGAGTACGCTGGTTGACCGTGCTGCTCAGACAAATAGGTGTGAAAATTTGCTACCAAGCAAGCATAAATTCGGTCAAGTATAATATTTTTGCATGTGTACGTCTGTGGATAGACTAGCTGAGTCGCTGAGCCTGAGATGAAAGGTCCAACACTTTGACAGCTCCCGCGTTTCAAACTGCTACAACAGAAGCAACACAACACCCGTTCGACTCGAACACTCGATCATGATTGCACGTAGGTTCAGGATAGCACGTTTCCTAATTATCTTGTCTTATGCATTCAGACCCAATTCTCCCCACTACCTCATTAACGGATATAAATGGCTGTGTGAGGTCGAGACAAGCAAAATTGTTCGTACAATGAGTATTTTTGCTCCCTATCGATCTTGGCCCAAGCTCTATGGATTCATGTGTACCTGAGAGAAGACGGAGTCCAGCTTGTCTGAAAACATCTCAAACCTTGTTCCTGTCTAGGCGCAAGTCGTTCACCTTGTCGCTCGGTCTTGAAAAGATGACCTGACGCCCGCTGCGGGTATACCTTAACCCAACCTCCGATCGTTAAGTAGTGACAAAGAATGGAACGATGTCACGGCTCTGTACCTCGGCGGCGAGTCATGGGTGCTTGGCAGTCGTATCACAAGTGAAATAGTAAGCTGACTGATTCACTTATGAGCCGAAGCTCCATGTTTCTTTGTACCATAGTGTATGCGACTCGGAGAGACTTGGACTAATTCCACGCTTAACGTTTGCACATTTGAGTAGGGGTAATCGTGATTGAGAGATACAATGGAGGCGTAATGATAAGTTGAACTTGGAGTGAGAACAAAGGTAGATGGGCCAGAGCACGCAAAATCATCCAACTATGTCCGGGAGTTGCAGAAGGCGAAGCTGTTCACAACACCCGTCTACTCTCAAATTTCCGCAAAATAATCCTATCATCTTACCTTACCTCGAGTTCATTTTGTACGTCTTGTGACCAGCCTCCTAAATATCAAATACTTTCGAAGAGGGCACTGGAAGTCCCTCGCTCTCAATGACAGGACGTGAGGAGTGAGTGACGTATCAAGGCTAGCTAATCTCAATAAGGCCTACGACTCGATGACGGTGTAAGACAGATAGATACGGTGGGTGCGAACCACCGATCTAAACGAGAAAAGATCGCGAGTGATCGACCTAGGGGGTAACTAGACTGATCTTCGAGTAGAGGTAAGAAATAAAGATGAATTCGGAGAGTAAGGAATAAAGGGGGCAACGAAAGAATGTGGAGTGGGCTATGGGGAGAGCTAGCTAACGATACAGGAGATAAGTGAACTACATTTATACCCTAAAGATATCACAAGGATCGGGACAGCTATTCCCGTTCCGGAGAATGGAGACGGAACGGAATCGGTGAGTGCACGCGCACACGGTGTGCACTCTCCACAACGGTAGGCTGCTGTGGCAACATGGAATTCAATGGAAAGAGAGAACATGGCCATGAACCGCTAGGGCTCAATGTGGAGGATTTAGTTCATCGTCATACTACTCAGCTCGAACGCCTGAGTCACAAGCTAATTCAGCGCGTTCTATCGTTCAGCTTGAGCGCAGACTTGATAGACATCACGTCCTGGCTAGCAGGAATCAAGAGAGTATTTTACAACATGTTCTATTGTCCTTGGTGCTATCCCAGCTAAGCAACCGACGAAGATGAGCGTCACTTATTCTCATCACCACACACAATCCTCTATCGTCTTTGGCAACCATGTAGAAGTCGGCGGTGATGTTGACCAGACTCCAGGATACGTTTTGGATATCGGCTGGTTGATCGATGGAGTGGATGGGAAAGCCGACGGGAAGAGAGAAAGGTCGTTGAAACTTGCTGAGCTATGGGTCGTGGAGCGATCGGCAGTCCTAGCGTTAGCAGAAATTTCCTCAGAGGGTGGAAGAGAGAAGGAGGACGGCCCAGACGTGACAGGGTTGACGTCTGGGGATTCTTGGTACCAAAATGACTATGAACGCAACGGATCAGGGAGAAGAAGAACGATAGAATACAGCACGCACGTCAGGGTCCCCCGTCGGCCCAAAAAATTGAGACACCCCAAGCTGGGGTGTGAAACACATCCCGGAAGTATTAATAACCTCTCCAGTATTTGAGCATGAGCTCGAAGTCTGCCCACTGCCCCCTCTCTTCGACGATTCGCCTCCAGTCGGCTCATAATGCATTTCCAAATCACGATCTGCGCTAGATTTGTCTTGGGAGGAAATGAGATCGGCGGCCAGCAATGGGTGAGGTTCGGTTGATTGCTCCGCCTGCAAGGTTGAGAGAGCCTCTTCGAGTTGTCTGATTCGACTGCTGAGAGTTGAGATCTTGCTGAGAAAGTCCTCTGCGGCAGCGAGGATAAAGCTGAGAGAAAGATGAGACAGCAATTGCATTGGGGATCGAAACACGCACCGCTGTCCAGTCCATAGACTGCCTAAATCGACGTTGAGGTCATGCTCCAATCACACCATTGACTAAATGCTCACCGTTGGGGCACAGGGTGGCACAACCTCGACGCTTACAGACAGCGAGAGTGAGCGCTACAAGACTAGAACGACAGAAGACGAGGACATACCTGACACGATTGGCATGGTATCTGCTTATTGCACTTTATCCTTAGTCTAAACGGCTAAGATGAGAACGGTAACGAGGGAACCGATGGTCGCACACCTTCGACATTCGGCACAGCTAACCTTTGCAATATAAATTCTGTTAATAGAAGACTGGCGAGAAGCTCACGATAGACCTACCTCGCCTGTGGAAGCATGGATAAGAAATCCGAGACAATGGATCAGACATGGGCACGTCAGCAGGATACACCACGCACCTCGATTGCGCTTCGTTTCCAGCTCCTTGTCAGATGTTTCGTTAAACTGATATTTATCCAGCTCTTTCCTGCTTAGACGATGCTTCGATGAAGCCTTGATATGTTCCGGAGGCATTGCGAATTGTGATGGAGAGAGAAAACGGAATGAGAGCAGAACGGTTCTGGCGATTGATGGGTATGAAGGGTAGCCGTTTGAGGTTCACTCTCAGTGATGATGTGTCACCTGAGGGAAGCTAAGAAGACGTAAGCAGATGAGTGTGCACGATGAAGTTACCTATGGGCCGTTGTTTGGCGTCGATTTTGGCCGGTGGCGTTGAGGGAGTGGGAGAGGGGTCCGTTCTATCACTGTGATGCGCCCGGGCCGTTCCTGATTGTAGCGGCGCCAGTCCCCAATTTCAAATGGGGTGTGAGCCGTAAAATACTTACAGAAAGAGCCCCAGTAGTACCATCTAGAGCACCTGAAAAGTCTCTCTTATTTGCTTCTCGTTGCTCACCCTCTCTACGCACTGCGACAAGGAACCGACGGACAAACTTGACCGAGCCCACGACTTAAATGCACGAGCAAAATTGCAATTGAATCACAGACGACGCAGTTGACTCCCTCGCTCCACCACACTTACATGGATTCTCGCAAACAAGGTGAGCTTCCCAAACATCGCGGAACGTCCCAGATATTCAACAACGATTCGGTGACCTAATTATTTACAGGCAAACAAGCACCTTAGAAAGCTTCGTGGGCTTCGTATCCCAGTACTTTCATCGCCTTTTCTCTACTATGCGCCTTTCGCATGCTCGCGCTGATGCTCACCGGACTGTTGTTCACGCTACAGCAAGGTGAAGAAGCCAGCATCATCTCACAGTCTTCGTCCACGTCCCTTATCGCTCCTGGCGTGCCGAAGGGGTCGTTGACGTCGGTGTCGTTGATCGGAGTAGAGATGGACAGGAACTGCACGCCTGTTGTAGGCGAGCGAGGAAGAGGGAGCGACATCGACATCGGCACATCGGCGTCTTCGTCCTGTGACAAATCGAGCTCGATTTCGTGGCCGTCATCGCATTCGTCGTCCGCATCCTCGTTATCTTCCACCATCGTAAAGTTTCTCTGCCTATTCCACGCCAGGTCGTCCTCCTGCGCGCTAGCGAACGTGAACTCCATGCCCATCGAGGAGGGTGGTGGGCTGATCACCATCTCTCCGGCGTCTTCCTCCTTTACCTTTCCTCCCTTTGCCTTGGCCTTCAACTTTTCCTGCTTCTTCCCCTGAATCCGCTTCTTCAAACCCCTCGCAAACACACTCAGCATGCTAGTGCTGCTGCTACTCCCCCACCTCCCCCCAACTCCTCCAAGAGAGGCCGCCTTAGCGCTAGGACTCGTCGTCGCCTTTCGAGCTCGGGGAGATCTAAGGGGCGTGGAAGGTGATTTCAGGGGCTTGTAGCCTTTGCCGGTGCCTTTCCTGGATACGGAGGGCAAAGAGGGGGTGGGGAAGGCTTTGCGTTTGGTATAGATATCGGGACGTGTTGTCTTAGTCGTCGTAGCAGATGCTATAGGGATGGTAGAAGTATGAGTATTGGTGGCATCGGTAGTGGATGTGAGTGTAAGCAAAGGAGCAGAAGGAGGCAAGATGAGGAGAGGTGTCGTACACGAGTCGCTGACTGATCTGCCTGCAGGTCCGTCATAGCCATTCCCTTTATCAACGGAGTAGATCCTCTGTCGTGCGCTGACCCCCCYTCTTCGTCTTTGCCATGTCTCCATTCCTCCCACTTGCCCTCTTACGAGGAGTCCCAGTCCCTGGTTCACTACCTCCCGATGCTGACCTCCCGCCCGAAGCCGACCGAGCGGTGGAAACTCCCGATGTCGAGCGAGAGGCGGAAGGAGAGGTGACCTTGACAGGTGATGCCCTCCGGGGATACTTGGCGAGCTCCAACTGGAGAGCCGTAGGCCTCCTCGGCGTATGTACGCCCTGGTTCTGCAGTCCATCAGAGACCACAGTCCGTTTGGCTCGCTTACGCAGAGGGTATGGGGTTTCGGAGGTTGAATGCTCGAGGAGAGCTGGAGAGATAGAAATCGAGTCAGTGGTGTGAGGCGGAAGAAGAGTAGGCGCAAGCGAAGGAAGCGAAGGCGGAGGAGTAGGTGACATCCGAGTGTCAAAGTTGGAATCGAGCGTGGTCATCAAGCTGTCCTCGATATCTCGTTCGAGTAGGTAAGTGGCCCTGCGAGTGTGAGAAGCCATCGTAATTGTGTTTTTTGTCTTGGAGAAATTAATCCGTTATGTAGTAGCTTAGACTTGAATGATATGTCGTCGTCGTTGGGCGTAGATAAAAGACGCTCGATGAATAGAGGCACGTGAAAAGAAAAANCTAAAATTATTCGTTAGCACAACGACGAAAGCATCCAGACGAGGCTCACGTACCTCGGAGAACGACTGTCAAAGCCGCTCTAGAAAGTGAATCAAAATCAAAGAAAAGGAGAAATTCAAGGAATGAAAGAGGTTATAAGACGAAGGAATGCCGCATCCAATTACTCTAAATATGTCTCAGGGGAGGTGTGTGGCATCTTTACTGGTCAAAGCGTTGTCTGGGCCCTTTGTTACAATGGTCACTAATCAGCACTTGTTAGACGCGACACGACATGTGATGCAATCGGCGACAATGTCAGACTGCTTTGTTAGCCACATATGGCGTATGCGTAAGGATAGCCGAACGAAGCTGGTTACGCGAGACCATTGGAGTGCGATGAAGCTCAAATGTGCGCAGGTTTGTGGAGTTGACACTATACAAACGTGTTTCCTGTAGGAGATGGAGAGAGCATGAGACTCGGTTATGCGGCCCATGCATGGCCAGACGTTTAACGAGCTGAGCGATATGACAATCACCTACCTGGCTGACATCCTCAACTCAAAGATCACAATGAAGAAGGCGTAAAGAGCGGAATTCGAGATTGCAGCATTGCCATGCCCACTAGGCTCTATTACAGTATCAACATTGCGTGTCTGTAGTTCGAGTCACAGATATAGGCAATTTTAGGTAGACGTGAATCGGATGCCGTTGCACAGATAGATAAATGCCTTTCTCGATGCGCAAGAGATAGATTCGGAGGCGCCGGCCAGACGATCAGTCGTGCGGTCTGTAGAGAGTACTTGAGTGCCAATCTTGTCACCGTCGTAACAGACCGCCTTCACGCTCGGCTCGTCGGGTTGGATCCGCATCATACCCTAAATTTGACGGTCGCTCTTCTGGATGCAAACTTCGGAGGGTTGTAAGAATGCATCTAAAATCCCCAAACTCTCAAACTCGGAAGCGGTAAAGCCGTGACCTAGATAAAATAAAAAGAATCTCGAGCACGAGGAATCGAACCTCGAACTTCCTGCGCCTTGACCATCTGCACTAGGTGTAGCGGCACAAGTGGGAGGACATGTTACCTTTACACCATACCCGAAATTTACACGGAAGGGATTGAAGAATTCAAGATGATGCTACGTTGCAGGGACCGTGAGATGACACCATTGAGCTTGTACTACCGGAACACAGCGAACCTTTGAATCGGACCAAGTTATTGTACCAGACTCAATTGACTTACAGTTCCGCTACCGTTGGTTCTACAAAAATCAAAGTCGCTCTGCCCAACCGATCCCAACATAACCATATGGGCTGACTGGCTGGTCTCTGCTGATCAAATAAATCTCCAGCAGGTCGGGCAGTGCCGTGCTGAGAAAGGTACCTTTATTATTCTGGTGGGGTACTCAGGTGACGACAATTGCAGCTGCCGATAAGTAAGTAGACGATACATGGTAAATTGAAGAGTCGGCGACATCCCAAACTTCGTTTAGAAGTTGATCTGGTGGGTCAAGTCAGGCGACTCACAAATGAACCAAGGAAAGGTGAAGGAGTGGTTACTTGACCAATATTCTTTGGCTGAACCGAGGCTCGCTAGGCCGCTGATAGACAAGGAAAAGGGCAGCCGTCTCGCAGGTCGGAGGCGTACGAGACCACGTCTGAACCCGGACTTCAAGTTGGCTTGTGACCTCGACCCGTCGTACGACGCGTGTTTTAGACTACGAGGTGGAGAACTCAAGTGACCGTAATGTTGACCTTGATTGAGGGCAATTGGGATCTCATGAAGATATGTGCCTGTCTCACAGCGGTGACAACTCTAGCGCTAAGCGGTCAATGGTCACAATGAAGCTCGACCAAGGAGCTTCATGCTACTGATCTCGGGATTTTGGTTTTAGACACAGCGGATAGTCTTGAAGAATGGTATTTCAACTAAGTCTTCAAATTTTCTGTATCGAGAAATGTGGGTGCTGGGGTTGAAGTAATAGAAATAAAATGGAGCTGGTTTCAAACAAACGAAGGCACCTCTTTGCGAATCTCACTGGCAGCTTACCTTTACAACCTCTATCAGAACTCCAAGCGCTGCGACGTGGTCACGGTCTAATTCTTCACCTAAAAATTTCAATCTCTTACGCCTGCAAGAGCTTATTTCAACAACAAAACGTTTGTAAACGAAGCAAAAACCACCCACCACTCGTTTCGTTGGAACTGAATTGTAAGAAGAATAATGAAACGGACGAGGGGGCACAAGATGTGTCCGTGGTCTTGATCCGAAGCTACGTGGGTCGAGTAGAGTAAGTAATCCGTAATCTCCGTGGGTCTGTAAAACCCAGGTGTCTCTGTCTGTTCCTCTGTCTGTTCCTCGAGGCCAAGGTAGATGACCTTTACAAAGGTGAGCCTGGACGTCACTTCGTGTTTCCGACGTCAATATTCAAGCTTTGTGTATGTGTTCCAAGTGCTCCATCTTACACTGCAGCCATGATGAATCGAATCTGGTACCGAGAAACCCTTCCATGTAATCGATGTGCTGCCAGATTGGCAGAGTCAGTTCCCTGGAGGATCAGAGGTTAGATAAAGCGTCCGGTTGAGGAGGACCAAAAAAAGCTTTGACCCGCTCCGTTATTCATGCCTACTCCAATTTGAAGAATAAGAACTCCATAGTGGAAGTGAATATCCACATTTGCTCGACATTTGCGTTCTTAGATATTCGCAAATTCATTCTTCTCCTCACACGCTAGTTAGCACCTCTCTGCATTGAGAAGCCGCGAGAATAGAGGATTCGACTCCAGAAGAGCGAACACAACCTCTCACTAGCTAAGATACGATGACAGTAGCCACAGGGACCTCTACATGTAGAGAAGAAAAAAGAGGAATTTACTTTGGTTGTACTTAGACTGAGCAATGTGCCGGTGTCCGAAAGACGACAAGGAGAGCAATCAAATAGATTGTTAGCTAGTGGAGCGAATAGGTAAGAAATGAGCAAGACAGCGAGCGAATGATACAATGACGGCCGGGGTACGGAAGATAATGATAGGATGACGACGAGTAGCGAACCAGGAAAAGGAGTGGCAACGTGACAAATAACCCAAAAATAGAACCCGAGAAGTACGAAGGATACGGGCGACAGAAGAATGTCGATCTAAAGGATGCTGTGGAAGCAGATTGAGTAGGTTCCGACTCTATCGAGGGACTCTAAGTCTGCTTCCATGAATTCGTGCGCACACCGGAAAAGAGCAGGCAAAAACTCACGTTTAGCCGCAGGAGTTCAAAATCTGGCAAGCCTGGGGTTGAGCCTCTGCAACAGGCACTGGGGCAGGGATGGGCGACGCGATGACAAACTGGGAGCCTATCAATTGAACGAGATCAGTCCATTGACCAAGTTCCATGCTCAAAGRCAAATTGGACAAAGCGCGTACCAGCGAAGACAGCGAGGACAGCAGCGAACACGATGCGGGTGAACTCCATGGTGCTTGAGAGGATTCAAGGTAGTGGTGTGGCAGAGAGGCTCAGCTTCAAGATATCGAGACTTTAGATGAGTTTCGAGAGGGTGGAGGCTGGTTGTTGATCCTGGTTCGTCTCTCAAGCCCAGAATATATACCCTCTTCCTGTATTTGCCAAGAATCGTTTTCATTTCCCCGAAAAGGTGTGGCAACGAAAGCTGTGACTGACGTTAACCTTTTCCATACCGCCGCCGATGACAAAATTCAGAGTTAATTAAACTGAATGAACTCCTCGGTCCCTGCTCCTCGAACAAGGCAGTAACCGATTTGGGACGTTCGTATGTTCGTTAGCCCATCCTGAATGTTGGCGGTCGGGAAGGAATTCACCAAACGCACTATCCATCACGATTGGGACTACTTAGCGACTAGAAAGCAGGGATCTAATGCGTTGAATGAATAGGTATTTAAGGCGAAACATGACAGTATCCCTAAGGGGTGGATATCTATGGAAGCGCGCTTGTTACATCCTCCCGAACCCCTGCATCATGCCCTACGGAGCCTTGGTCAATCGGATTCGAGTACAAGCTCTTATTGCCTATTAAATAGGATCAATCTCACGTACATACATGCGGCGATGACAGCCAGATTAAAGATATTGATAATTCCTGATCTTTCAGCTTTTGGACGAGGTTAGCATAGGCATCTTCGATTTTTGGATGGAAATGCGCTCTCTTATAAACGATGCTCAAGGCAAGCTCACTCGAGCCGAGGGTGAGCTGACCGAGGATTCTATGCAGATGGAGTTCCAAATCCGCCTTCCACCTCTGAGTATCACTTCTCGTACAGCACGCGAACAGGGTCGCTTTGCTGAAGAGCAGAGGACATTACGGAATGGCTTCAATAAGTTAGATCGGGAACTGTACGCCGAACTCCATGGCCCTAAATCATGGCACCGCACTGCACTGGTTGAGTGAGGGTGTGTGACAACTACAAGTCAGTCGAGTTGGAGCTGAGAGACAAAGGAAGAGAGCAACGTGAAAAATATATACGTTAGCGACTTGCACCGATCTCCGCTCCTTAAGCTTACTCCCCAACGTAACACTGGTGTGCTTCGCGACTCACGCTCCCTTATCACATCTCGAAGACTCTTCTGACAGTCGAAGCAGTTTCGAGCTCTCCTGAAGCATTCTTAATACTTACTTTTCTACATTTTGCATCGGTCGTTCCCTCGGCTTCCACCAAGATTGTTACTGACTGATGTCCATCGAGCATCAGCCAGATGATCTACATTTACCACCACATCACGTTGAGGACAGGAGGGAGGAAGGTTTGCTAATGCGTCTCATTTGAATATTGTCTTTATCGCCCGTGGCACGAATGACATACATTAAAGGTACGTCAATCGTGAGGGGAAATGGAGGTGTCAAAATTGTTTGAAGGAGCATAAGAAGTCGGGGGGAAGCTGGGGAGAATCACACTCGCATTTATAGAGGATCCATTTTAGTAACAAGGCTTTTTCACTCTTCCGCGTTTGCAGCAGACTCGCCGAGTCCAGATTTCACAGAATAATACTTGAGGTTTCGAATTCGTCAGCAGGCTCAAAACACACTCTACAGGATGTCAAATCACGAGCAGAAGCGATCATAAGTAAGAAGCGAAACAGCGAGGGAACGTGGAGACGTGTTCGGAAGAAACCGGGTGAACCAGGCCACAGTGCCAGCGAGGGCACAGGGATAGCATAACTGCGATGTGGTCTCGGCGATGGGGCATCGGGTGATCGATGTGGAAAGCGACGAAATGCAACGAAGGGTAGGACAGCAATGCGGCGCATTACAATGAAGTATGTTTATTTTTTAAGGAAGGTAGAAATTGTTGGCTCCGAGTACGCGACGGCGCTCGACGTTATTTGTGGAAACTCCGTCCGTTAAGATAACCATAGTGTGAAGAACACTGCTCGGAAGGCGCTGCGCTTTGAACCAAAGACCATGTCAATTTGACGTCCAACGCTAGCCTTCTAATTCCCGCTAGCTTTGAATGCTTCATAATATGGGATGTTGCTGCATGTCAATCGTTGGGAGATTGCCTTGAGACAACAGCGAGAGAAACTCACAGAGTGATTGTCGTGGATGGGAATCGGAGAACTCTTGACGAGCTTACGGACCTCTTCCGGAAGCTCGTCGTAAACTTCCATTATGGTGTCAGATACGATGGAAGCCTGATCCAGGGCTTACTCCATCTTGTTCACCTCTTCAGTGGTCAGGTCTTCGGGACCACAGCGATGCAGGCTGGAATATGACAACAAATACGACTCGAGGAGCTGGAAGATATTGGCCTCGGACACACTCGAAATGGCGTAGAGGAAACAACATGGAGTGATGCGCACCATCATACAGCGGGAAGGTGGATTGAGATGCGGCGGAAAGAGAAAGAGGGGGAGCGCGAAGGCTCGAAGCGTCCTCATGTGATCGTTGTCGGCACGATGGAGCCGCACGTCCGGCATGGGCACGAACCTGCAGCTCTGACGCGTTCCATTCCTCGACGCCATTTCATTTGCCTTCAGAGAACGTTTACCCTACCGTGGACTTTTTTGACGCAGCGCAGTTAACCGATGGCCTTCTGAAGCGGACCTCCAAGGGGATCAGCGGAGCCTAAGCTTGGACTCTGGAGGAACGTCGTTTTGGAGAGATTTAGTGGCACGTCTATGGCCCCCNAGTGCTCAAAGGATAAGGATGGTTGGCAAAAGAATAATCTACGTCCAAGAAGAGGGTGATGAGATTGGCGACACCTGGGCGTTCATCGTCGCTACTCACCAACCCTCCTGTCGCTTTCGCTAAGCCCCAGCTGCCAGACGATCAGAACCCTCAATTCTACTACCTCTCCAGCGTTCAATAGCAGGAAGCAGTTGACGCAGATCGTACTCTCGAACGGCCTCGACTACTTGCCTGCAACGTCGTATATGCTGTCTGCGTTCGCTACTGGTAAACCCATGTGTCCGATCCACATGCTGAGTCGTCTGCTCATATCTTCTCGATATCTACTTGCTTAAATTTCTAGTTTCCTGAGTCTTTGCGATGAATATCCACCATTCTTGGTCAGGTTTGCATGGCGGGTTCCTCTGCTTCAACAGGTCGTCATGTCGCAAACAGCATCGCTGGTCCCTTCACCGGAGGAGTGCTTCTTCCCAACCGTTCCCCGCCATGCCCTCCATGATTTTACCCCTCCTCGGGAACTGTCCTGTGTCAAGCCAGGAGCCAATTTGAGCTCTGTCTCCAGTGTGGCTCTAGCTCGATCTCAGCCAGCTTCCCTGAGGACGGCCGAATACTCCCTCGACTCTTGATAACAACTGCGGCGTCAACTCTATTCCCTTCGCTCTACTCGGTGAACAGCGGAGTATGGGTCTGGGAGGCCCCAATTACCCCATTGACGACCCTCTTGGTTCAACTGGCTCCGATTTGGGACGGAATTTGCTCGGGCACTCGAGGCGAGCTATAGCGATCCTACCCTCATTTCTGGGTACGGACGCCTTGCTGGCCGGGCAGCTTCCCAATCGTTGTTTTATTACTTTTGTGCGCCGCTCACCTCTTTTTTACCCTTATACTTAAGCAGCTGGTGCTGTCAACTGATATTCCTAACAGTGTCTGTCGTCTCCTTGATTCTTTCTTCTAATGTTTTTCTTTATTCTTTGTGTGGCTGATTATATCACCCGGTTATTCATCCCTCATCGCTGTTCACGGTACCATATCTTACACACCCTTCCCTCCTACCTATTGTCTTGGACATTCTGGATACCCTCTCACAGACAACAATCTGGATGCGTCTCGATGACCCATCCATCTCTCGTTCATACCTTTGTTTATTCAACGCACGCATACCCTAATCTATCACTTTGTTTACGTAGACACAACCTTCTTTCACGGCCCATACAACTCGTCGGTTATCGTTACAAATTCTTTCTCAGTCACTCAATTGTTCTTAAGAAGTTGGGTCGTGCTCAACGAGAACAAATGCAAGGAGAACAGGCTACATACAAGTAAGTAATAGGTGCGTATGGGTTCATGGATTATTTCTATGCGTTGGAATTGATAGGTCATCAGCTTGAGCTCAGGAACGGTATTGTAATCACTCGTTCGAGCGAAGTAGATGACGGTGCGTTGAGATCGAGAAATGTCAGCTCTATACATAATTAACCGAGCGAGCGCATATATTCCGTGGCGCAAGGCGAGATAGAAAGCCGGAAAAGAGTGAAACAATTGGAATGAACAGTATGTTCGCGTATGACACGATTGAGAGCAGGAAGGAAGTGTCGATGACCGTCATACAACACAGACTTATAAAAGAAGGTATACGAGCCAAATTACGTTTGAAGCCGTCGGCGATGACGAGAGATTGAGAGACGAAAGGAAGAGGCAATAGCTACTATTCGGAGGTTTCTAATGGGACGGACTGGGGAAATATCAGTCTTGCTTCCTCCTTTCCTCAATGCGCTGTGGTGGCAGAGGTAGTTAGATGGCTGATGCTAGACATCAATCAAGTCAGCACCAATTGTGGTGGAATGGATCTTTGCCAGTGGCATAGACCGAGCCTTGCAAGAATCAACAGACGCACCTCCTTCATATCCTATTTCGTCAATACAGTCAATATGCCTAAGTTGGCCATTCCTCCAAGTTGAGGGTTGCGGAAATAGATTCCTGACTGCTCTTAAACAGCCTTCTCAGCTGAGAAACTCCACAGGCAGCATGCCTTGTCCCTTGACTCATGTTGGGCATAAGACCTTGATCAATGTGTCGAAGTCAAGCGGCATCTCCTGGTGCTTTAAGCGGCCTGTTAGGTTAACCCCCCAGTCGCTCGTCGGCCCACGCAGCAGGAGACACTATTCCTCCATTCAAAGTGTGTTCTTTTCACCCGTCGGCTCCCCGATCTGGGCGCGTATTTACCGTTGCACCATCAGGGTAAGCAATGCCTTACAGTCATTTGCATCATAACTGGTCAGCAACGACTACGCCGTCAAATGGTTAAATCGTAGTTCGAAGATACGAGGTTCTGAACGCTGAGTAGATCGGGTGTATACCCTGTTCCCTCCTCTATCAGGTACCATGACATTCCTAACTAGCCAAGAATAGAGAACAGGAATTTACTACTCAGACTGAGCCATATGCTGGTGTCTGAAAGGTGGCAAGAGAGTTACTAAATAGATTCTTAGCCAGTAGAGCAAGTAGGTAACGAATGAGTAAGGAATTGAGCGAATAATACAATGATAGCCGGGGTACGGAAAATAAGGATATGATGGCGACGTGACAACTAAACCAGAAATAAACCCTGAGAAGTACGAAAGAGAGCAGTGACAGAAGAATGGCAATCTAGAAAATGGTGCGGAAGATAGGTTCTGACTCCATTTCAGTGACTCCAAATCTGCTTTCATGAGTTCTTGCGCAGACCAAGAAAGACCGGACAAAACTCACATTTA
>JANBPK010001290.1:0-32486 GCA_027579435.1 Candolleomyces eurysporus | reverse complement strand
CCAACCTTGTTTGACCGGATTGTTAGGTCTAGTATCCAAATACGAGAGCACCGACATCTTGTGAGTGAGACTACCATCCCGTGATCCCAAGTGCTGAAGGTATCTTAGGTTGACCCATGGCCCACCACACCAAATCCTTGACCAGACCCGTGGGGATGAAATGGTCGGCTGCGAAGCACTCGCTGCGCACATCACCTGCGGACGCTTACGCCCCCGTCTGCACGCATTCGGGCACATCTCACGAGGCTCACGGTGCCCACATCCACTCATGGGAATCCACTGGAGTCTGCGAGCCCTTGCAGGTCCAAAACGACATCAATTACCCTATCCAATTATCACCCGATGAGTCGGAAGATGAGGTACTGGAAGTGGAGCAGATCAGAGCGTTATCGGACCGCTGTAGGCAGCAGGTCGCAGAGAGAAGCTCGAACCCAGCCCTCCAGAGGACGGTTTTTGTTAATGCCGCCAACGAACCCAGTGGCCGGACAGTTTGGAACCCGGACGGATCGAGGATGACACACTTCGGAGGGCCGAGATTTCGACCTGTCGTCGTCGATTTGAAGGATTAGAACGATGATATATTACGTTGGTTTGTACTATCTCAAAGTGGGTATACAATATAGTTCGGCATCGCGAAGCAAGCCAAAGTTGTGTGGATCGACGTTCGGTTATAGACCTAGATACGTCCTCTGCCTACCGAAGGGCTGGATATCGGTGACATGACAGACGTAACGAAGAATCTATCGGCCTCTGGCTGCAACGGCAGCATAGGATTTCTTGCCCGAAGATCGCTGCCTTCCGTAATCAATCTCTTCCCAGCCATCCTCAGAGAACGTGTCCTCCAATTCGTCCCAGTCATCCATAACGAGGACAGGTTTGACAGATTCGACCCAGTCATACTCCTTTCTGACACCTAAAGAAGGATAATTGGTGAGTACGAGAGCATTCATCAACAAAATGAAGATCCATTTACCTTTAGGTTTCGCGACCCGCATTCTGATGTCAGCAAGTGAGACTACCATTCGCTCGTCGCTTCGGCTGGGTTGCTCGGGTGTAAACCGGGGGTCCAGGCAGTCTAGCGTGTCTTCAGTGAAGTCGGAACGTTCGTGGCGCCCGCGAGGCGTGTTGGAGATGCATTCAAGTGGGTCTTCAAACACCATTCGACCATTTCGCACACGGACATCCCCTCCCTTGTCCACACGGCAGTTGCTGCCTTTTGGACGGGGGCTAGTAAGAGAGCACTGTTCAATTGAAGCTGTATAAGTTATAACCTTCTCGTCAATCGTCAGAAGTAAGATGGTCGTACATAGGGGCATCCTGTGCAGAAAAGCCATACAGCACAGTTCACCTCGCTGATGGCTTTCTTGACGGTTGTCTGGTCTTTGTGTGCCTTTGCCCTCATTTTCTGGGATGATTTCAGTCCCCTCCGGTGTACAATGAAGATGCTTCGAGGCCAACTCACCTTGGACATAGCCTCACGTTTGGAGGTGAAGCGGGGTTTCGACATGTTCGGCTGGGTCCTGCCCCCTCCTGGGTCGACTGCTGAGGATTAAGTTGAATGGGGAGAACACCAGGCTCAACCTCAAGCCCTAGACGGGTAGAGGTATTGGCTTCTGAGATATAGGGGATGGTAATGCCTGGCTTTTATACATATTTATTGCTGTAAATATTAATGGCGGACCGAGGGCATCGCCTCCGAAAGGACGGTGATTGACAGGGTCGGGTCTGTGCCTTAGATATATTTACTCAAGCTAATGCTAGCTGAGTCACTCGGGAGCATATCATGTCGGCAGCGACGTTAAGGCTAAGCTCTTGTGCCCAAATGTGTGCTGGACTGAAAGGGTCCTTGCAATCAAATTAACAGTCCGGACCCTCTTTCCTCTTGCGGGCTTACAGGAAATACGATTTAGAAATTTCCACTGATCTGATTTACATGCTAGCCCCTTCGCCTACTACAACAGCGGAATAAGACCTCCTCGCCGATGATCTCTCGTCCTTCTCAAAGTCGATCTTCTCCCACCGGTCCTGTTCAGGGGAGTTTGGCAATCCGTCTCCTAGGTCTTCCAAAACGAGGACAGGTTTGACAGAGTCAATCCACTCGTACTCTTTCCTGACACCTGGAGAGAATATTTAGAATAGCCTGTCGCCAATTCCCATCCCCGATATCCAGACGAAACGCTACCTTTGGGTTTAGCGATCCGTGTTTTGACGTCAGCGAGAGATATCACTATCGGCTCGTCGCTCCTGCTAGGTTCGCGATTCGGGGAAAAAGGGTCCCAGCAATTGATCACGTCTTCAATGAAGTTCGCCCACTCGCACCGCTCGCAAATGACATAACGCTCATCATCCTCTATGTTGCAATCATGGGGCTCCTCGTATACCACCCACTGGCTCCTGATCCAGACGTCCCCTCCCTTGTTGCAAAGACGGGTCTCGTCCTTCGGGGGACGGCAATTATGAACGCACTAGAAGCTCGTCAACGTCAACAGCTAAGGATGTAAATTTGAAGGATAGAATGCAGGTCGTACAAAGCACCCGACCGAGCACAATGCCAGCGGTCGGTCATAGATGTCATTAATTGCCTGTCTCTTGGTTGTCTGCTCTCTATGAGCTTTTGCTTTTATTTTCTGGGATTTGTTCAGTTTCGGGTCAACAGGGACCAAAGGGTGCTGACCTTGGTGGCAGCTTGACGTTGGGAAATGTAACGCGCCTTTGACATAGCACACTGAAAGAACGGGTGGGATCAAAGCAAGAGTAAGCAAGCAGCTCGCAGTCTGTCCCGTTACTACCAGAGCCTGTAAATACGAGCTGCTGTACATGGTTTGACGTCAGGTATCGCCTTGACTTGGACGTTGAACGTTGAACGTTGAAGTGATAGACAGCTGGGTCGGCGACTGGGCGGTAATAAATCGCCAACGGAGTCATGTCAGCTCATTCCATAGCAGACCCAGACGTTTTCTACTTGGGATCTCGCCGCAACGACTAATGGAGCTGGTTAGGTATCTAGCAACAAGTAGAGTGCAATTAGTACATTCATAAAACATGATTAGTTCAACAAGGATTGTATACAAACAAACACTTGGGGAAAGGTATATAGTCCATCGTAGCTGTTGTGCTCGCATTTTTGAAAAATACATCCGAAAGCGGGAGAGATTTGTTGGTTCGAGTAGAGAGACTTGGATAGCGAGTAAAAAGAGATCCAGAAAGATAAAATTAAACCAAAAAGGTGGAAAGCCAACGAACAGAGATTTAGGAGAAAAACTTTCCAAACGCGCCAGACCTCTTCCGCTTCGCTTTTGCTTCCCCACCTCCAGGAGACGGATGCACCGGCCCACTGGGAGGCGAGTCCTCCACAGACTTGAGACTCGAGCCAGACTTGACATGCCGCAGCACAGATTTAGAAGCAGACCTCCCAGCACTACCACTGCCGCCACCCGGAGGTAGCGTCGGAGATTGGAGTGGGGGCGGCGATAACTGCTCCCTGCCCGGAGCAATAGTCGAAGTCGGAGACGTTGCAACGGTAAGCTTGGGTCTGGGACTGTAGCCAGCACCACTGGTATCGACGGTCGAGTACGAAGTCTTTCGGCTCCGCATGTCAAGGTTCCGATCGCTCGATGGCTTCTTCTTGAGAACGTTGCCCATCTTCACTGACGCGCTCGACGAACGGCCCATTGAGGAGCTCTGGTGTCGCAAATTGGATGAGGATGCAAGTGGGGAGGCCGAAGCGAGGGAGAGATTGGACGGGGCGCGATGCTGGGAAACTGGAGAGCCGGGAACGAAGGGGTCGTAGCTATAGCTGCTTCCACTGACATTGTTATTGCTCTCATTGTCAGCGAGGTTGTACCTGTACGAGGAAGACTCATACGACGACGAGGTGGGCATGTACGAGTGGGTGCTGACGTTGTCGTTGCCTTTGAGCTCCTGAATCGCCATTCCAAAGCTGCTCGGATTGAGACTGAAAGTTTGTTCAGTGATCGTAGTCGTCATCGTCGTCCCCAAACTGGGCATACTAGGTCTTCTCATCGAAGATTCCTGCGCAGCGAGCAGCGTTTCCGTCGGAATGCGTAGGCTTGCTTGCATCGAAGACGAATGGTGCAAAAGGGAATGCGTCTTCCCATGTCCCGAGCGCGACGACGACTTGTGAGGCAACGTTTGCGAGATGGAATGGGAATGGCCACGGCTATGAGCTTGAGAGGATTGAGGAGAGCTGGCCACCGAGCTCGAGTTGCTGAAAGGCCCGCCGGGAGTGTGAGTCCCAGATGGTATACGGTGCTGTGCCAGAGATTCTGACGAAGAAGGTGAGGAGAGGGTTGCCGCGCTGAACGATGCAGGCCCCCCGGGATATCGTTGACTCCTGTGATACATCCGATGCTCTTCATTGTCATGATGCTCGACATCCTTCGCAACAAATCCAGGCAACGCGGTACTCGTGTAAAGCGAGCTGATCACCCCACACGGTTCCCGCTCCCGCCGTTTCCTGAGGATTGCCAGCGTCTCGCCTTCCAGCGTACTGGGCGTCCCTCCATCCGTCTCCTCCAATTCGTCGCCGACACGGAAGTCACTGGCACTAGGCCGTGGATCATACGGGGACACCATGCCCAGCGAACGGCCCTCCCTGCGCAGTCGTATCTGCCGCCCAAGGTCAGCTTTCCACGTTTGCCACTCAAGCTCGCTCTGGCTCTCCTCCTCACTCTCATCTGTAAACAGCAACACATCCTCCCCCTCATCTTCTTCATCGGACTTGCCCTTCGAAGGACCTGCCTCTGCCGCCTGACCCTGGACCCCCTCCCCTTCGAGCTCCCTCCTCCCCTCTTCCTCCTCCTCCTCTTCCTCATCGTACTGCTCGGGAACCTTGGAGCCATGAACCTGCTCACTACTTCCACCCAGACCAAGCTCCAGCTGCAGCGGCGGTCCAGGGAAAACAGGATCACCCAAATCAAAGCAATCCGCATGCCTCTCATTCATAGCCAGCAGCATCAACTCCAGCGGCCGATGCACCTGCCCCAAACTCGACCTCTGCGCCCTCTGCACAGCCCTCAGCCGCCACTCCGGGTACGGGAACGGGCCCAGCGAGCGCGGGATCGCRTKCGCTCCAAACCCGTCATCCTGCAARGCAGCAGCAGCGATCGTCGTCGACAGCTTGGACGGCGGGTAGAGCGGGTGGCGGGGGTGTTGGTAGGGCGTTGGAGACGCCCGGGACAGTCGACCGTCGTTCTCGTCGTCCGAGTAGGGACCGGCTTTGTACAGCCTGGATGGGGCCATGAAGCCCGCATCGGAGCGAGATCGTGCTCGAAGCGGGGACGACARCGGAGAATTCGAGTGAGACTCGTTCGACCGGTCGCCCGGACTCAGCTGGGCAGGTGAAGGCGGTAGCGGCTTGTCGAACATCGGATGGGGATGCCGAGCAGGCGGAGACGGCGGCGGCGTTTCTTGCGCTTGRATCAAGGGCCTCGGRGGAGCAGTGAGCCTCTGCAATCCGGGTACGAARGACGTCGATATAGGWCCGTCCATATGTCTATGAAGAATGCGCAGTARACTGTGATAAGCTRCCAAAAAAGACAACAGTCAGACCAAWTAAAACAGCAAACYACTNNGNMAGAGAGCCTACCAGCGTCGTTCCCAAAATCCATRATAACCCACTCCCCCCTCCTAAGATTCTTCTTCCGATCACTCTTCACTCTCTCAATCTTCGGGACAGATCTCGAAGAGTACGAATCCTGCCTGATCGTCCCCCTATCGCTAGCCACATCCGCAGGCCGTCCACCAGAAGCCACTCGCTCCAGAGGACGATAGTCCGCAGGTCTGCTCCCACTAGCGCTGNNGCGGCNNNGGCAACCGGGACCTCCGCGATCTCCGGAGGGGTCGACGCTGATGCTGAAACCACAGTATCAAGCTCAGGTTTATGAAACCCTCCNNATASCGATACCCCGTCCTCCTCCTCCGCAGMCCAAGGTCGATCTCTAAATCAGAGTCGCCATCNNCGAGTCCCGGGCTTTCGCGRGCGAACACGGGCGAGGATATGGAGATCGAGGCCGAGTCAGTGTCGCTCTCGTGCACCAGTGTAGACCCCTTCGCTGGCGAATGGGAATCGGCGTTGCCAGGCTCGGGTTTGCCAGGAGCTAGCGACGACGGTGAATTGTCACTAGCGTTGGATTTGGGAGGAGGGGGAGGAGGAGCATCTTCGATGTCGGAATCGTCTTGGTCTTCGTAGGCGGAGGTGTGGCCGGGTGCTTTGGACGCGATCGGTGACATGGGTTCGTCCTGCGCAGAGCTTATACTACTGCGATCTGACAAGACGTTCCCTCCACGGGCGGCTCTTTCAGGGTCAGAAAAGTAGTTACGGTCATTTGCTATCCGATCCAATCCCTCGGAGACCTGGTTGACCGTCCCCTAGATGGTCAATATCAGCATCACCCCGACCTGGACACAAAACGACTACATTGCTGAAAAAAACTCACCTCCTCCGTCCTAGCCGACGGCTCCGCATACTCCTCATCAACAGTCCCAACCGTGCTCTGCGGGGTCCTCATGCTCCTCTTCGACCTCTTACTCAAATTCGGCAGCTTCCAGCTCGACCCGCTCGTCGCCGCGCCCTCATAGTCCATCTCCTTCTCCCTCCTCCTCTCCCTCTCCGCCCTCTTCTTCTCCGCCTTCCTCGCCTCCTTCGCCTCCTTCTCCCGCCGCTTCTCCTCCTTGTCCTTGGCCGACGTCCCGAAGAACGACGCAAAGCTGAGCGACGCAGAGCTCCCGTTGCCCCCGATGACACTCGCCGACGCACCGGACCCCTGCTGCGCCCCAAGATGGTGGTGGTGATGCCCGTTATGGTGGTCACGGTGGTGGTGGCGATGGCTGTCCGAGGGAGTCGTGATATGCGCCAGCGTAGGTAGACTGGGCCGCCGGTCCGCGGTCATCGACAGCGCCTTGGGTATAGCCTGCGCCAGCGACGTCGGCGCGCTCCCCTTGCTGTGCAACCGCATCTTCCTATGCTCGCCCGACGAATCAGGCTTCGTACGATGGTGGTGGTGGTCTCGTTCCTTGCCCTTGGACTTTGACAGCATATCTTGCTCGCGCTCGAGTTCGCGCTCGGGGGCTGGCAGGCCGGCGAGGGCGAGGGCGGAGGGGATGGGGACCGTTACGTCCGCGAGGCTGGGTCCGGTACTCGTGTATTGCTTCCCAGCGGAATGGAGTTCATTGTCGAGTGATAACCCGTCAAATGGATCTGGCCCTTTCTCAGAGGTGGCTGGGTGGAGGAACTTTGCACAGATGATCTTCATGCCGAACAGATCCGCCTCGTCTTTCGAGTTGGGGATGAACGTGCTGGGGTTGATGCGGGCACGGACGACTGGATCGGTGAGATCTCGGGGTCGGGGTCGAGCGGGCTCGGGTCTCCGGGACTGCGATTGGTGGTGTTGGTGTTGGTGAGCCTGATGGGTGTGATGACGGCGAGAAGCCTGCGAGCTACCAGAAGGCTTCCTGTGCGAGGATTCAGCGTATCTAGACCCTTCTCCTTCGTCATCCTCTTCGTATGCATCCTCCTCCTGTGTGACGACACTGGGCTTGGAACTATGCTTCCCAAAACGATGTCGACCATGCCCGTATCCCGATTGTAGTGGTGAAGGAAGAGGCGCGCCTTTTAGAGTCGAGTTTGGGGACGGTGAGCGAGTGCTTCTTGTGTCGGAAACGGTTGGTGTACTCTGCTTGTCTCGTGGTGTAGAGACACCAGCACGATTCTTCTCGCGTGCAGGGCGGGAGAGGTCGGGGGGGACGACGGTAAGCCTTTGCGTTGTCAATCGAATCTATGAGTTTGTCCGCGTCTCTCAGCATGTGTAGCTGAGCGAGAGAGAACTTGTGCGTCGGCTTCGTGTCCTGAAAACACGATCAGTCATGATGAAGGGATACAAAGGAAAAGGGAATTACCGCTCGGTCTCGTAGGAGGAATACCCACCCATCCCTCACAACAAGCCATCGCTCCCTCCACTCGAACCTAGACCTGTGCTCGTCATGGTGGTTCCTGGTGGGATTCAGCAAGAGATCCTGCGCAAAGAGTCCATCCTTGGGTTTCGCAACTTTCGCTGGTGCAAGGCCAAAGTTCAGAGCTAAGCTGGCGTCCAGATCATGCTCACGAATGTCCTCCCCGACCGCCTCCGTGCCTTGAACGGCCATGGGAGGGAATAGAGGCCCAGCGCCATACTGAGCGTAACCAGGCCCAAGTCGTTGCTTTTGCTTCGACGATGACCCCGAGGCAGCGGCACCTGGAACCATGTACGCACGTCCGTAGAGGTAGTCCAAATCTTCCCTGCATATATAGCGGAGGATCCGTACCCAGCCTTCCCAATATGGCTGGACGTAGGAGTTTGGTATTGATCGGGGAAGTTGAACGAGTCGAAGGGAATGCGCAGCAATGAGTTCTTTTAAACGTGTATTCTTCCGCTTCGATTTTTGCTTCGTAAGTTGGGGGGGGNATTGAGGAGCAGGAAAGGGAAATTGGGTGTAGGTGGGAGGACATTTCCAGAACGTGGAGTCTTGCGGGGAGATGCAAAGGAATAGTGAAGCTCCAGGATTTCGTGACACTTGAGGTCGTATTCGGTGAGCGGGTATTCGTCCTCTACAAGTTGGCCGGTGGAAAATCGGATGAGGGTGAAAGATAGGTGTGCAACGGAAGGAACGACCTTGCGGTCTTCGCTCGTCTCAACCGGCGCGGAGGGGCTGGACTTGGGAGCGAGGGTTGTCGACGATGAGAGGAGGGTGCTCTTCGAGGGCATGACACGACCTCCTACGGGTGGCGCATTTTCATCAGAGAAATCGTCGCCTTCATCCGGCGAATCAACCTGTCGAGCCTTTCCCTTATCCCTGGGCCTTTGGGTATCTGACATTCCGTCGGCATCGTCGTCGTCCCAGTCGCCTTCCATCGTCATGGAATCATCGTCCTCTTCACTGCTGAAAAGAGCGTTTCTTGGAGGGACAGAGGCGAAAAGAATAGGGCTCGCAGGTCTGTTTCGTGGATCGGGTGCAAAGGTGATAGGAGAAGGGGGGCGTCGGTCCTGGTCTTCCTCCTTCGTCGTGTACGAAGGCGGCGGGTCAGGCGGTTTGTAGGTGAGGTTGAGACATCTGGCCAGGATATGGTGCTTTATGTGTTTCCCCTTCCAGTATGGGGCCAGGTGGGTCAAGAACCACTGGTCGTAGGGGACTGTATTGACAGATCATGACAGGGAACCCACAACACCACACGGAAAATCACTCACTAAAACGGCAGACAATGGGGATGGGCTCCCTGTTGTTGCTTGCGCCAGGGAACTGCATTAGCATGCCCAACGATGAGGGTGCTTGGGCACCCGAGGGTTCCTCCATGCCTGAGGGTGGCAGTCCTCCTGAGCCTCAGTATGTTTTCCATGATGCACACTACGCCTACCTCGTATTCAGCGACCGACAGCTCCTGCCGCCGTCTGGGTCGTGGACTCGACGTCCTGGCGAATAATGGTTGCCAAGAGCTCGTCAAGTTAATCGCCAGCCAGACACGATATTTTGATGGCGCAAGATGAAGGAAGAGCTTGCGACCATCAACACCCATGTCGTCTTCGGTCCGTAAAGGCCGGCTCACAAGATAAGATAAGATCTCAATCGCATCTTGGGTAGCTCAGTCAGTCACTCTTGTGACCATCTTGAATCAGTCACAGTGCCTAACCCCTCGATCTATTGCGCATATCACCAACACCTCCAGTGACACGCATCCTCCGTCTCTGATATCTGCCCTTGCTTGCTTTGCCCAAGTCTCTCTGCTCTCCCCCAACCATTGAACATCGTTTTGACATGCCGGTCGATTGTACTCGCAATCCGTCCAAGGGCAAGGGCAAGAGCTCGCGCGTAGCCTCTCTGTCAACGATGCTACGAGGATTTCTGCGTCAGGGCAAGAATATTGGCAGTCCGCCTGCCGGCGAAGAGCGTGAGTCTCTAATCATTCGTCCACAGCGACGGACTGGTTGATAAGGTGTTGCGGCCACCGTTAGAGCCTGCACCGGGCCTTCAGATGCTTTCACATAACAGCAATTTCTCCATCGGCGACAGAGCGACGTTCAACAACGTGGCAGGAAACTTGGTTATCCATCAATACGCCGCGGCGCAAGGTAGGACCTTGCTCTTGTACTATGAACTGTTGCTGATGACCATGGAAGGGGATCGACTGTTCAGTGGCAGGCTTCCCAAGACCGTGGGCTACAGTGACGCAAACGCGTTGACAATCACGGATGCGCTAGACGAGACCTTCACCCTCCCTTTGTCGATTGTGCGCAGTTACGAGGTGGGACGAGATCTTCCATTATTTCCGTCTATCGTTTCTGACCCCGACCGGCCACAATCAGGACTTACATCGCATCTTAGTTGGTCATTTCAGAGGAAAGGTAGGCGAGGAGCGTGTCATCGAGAAGCGGTATTGCATTGCAGGATCAAGCAATGGAACATTAGTCGAGGCTGAGGATTGGGAGTCTGTGGTTACTGCAGGTGAGGCACTGATTATGAGCATGCTGGTGGAGCGGGAATGGGTCGAGGATCTTGCGAAAACTTGTCCGAAATGTGGAAAGACGGAACTTGGGACGTATTTGGACCAAGGGTGGTTTGTTTGGTGCGTAGCTTCAAGACAAACTTCACCTTAATGCAAGAAGAGAAAGTGCTGAGTATAAAGTTGCAGCCGACGATGCCGAACCCGGTTTACACTCCCCTCAGAGCCAGTGATTGACCACGCCGGGCCGAGCAAGGAGAGTCATGAAATGATCCATTTTCGTCATCTGAGAACCAGCGAAATCGAGGTGGGCCCAATGTTGAGTTTTCCGAGATGCCATTGACGCTAATGAGCCACTGGGTTTCACTTGTTCATCGGCCCTGCGGAATACGGAATCCGGCTAAACCGTGATGTATTCATCCGGATTTTTCTGTTTCGTTTCAATATACATGTGGACATGTTGATTGCGAACACATTGACATGGCAGACAGTAAGTCTGCTTCCTCATGACCCTGGATCTCTTGCCATTCAGCTCATCTGTTGTATAGCGGGTAGGTTTGCTTCCCCAAAAACCTGAATTTCTTGCCATTCGGCTCATCTGTTGTATAGCAAGTAAGTCTGCTTCCTCATGAGCCTGAATTTCTTGCCATTCAGCTCCTCTGTTGTATAGRMAGTAAGTCTGCTCTNCTCATGAACCTGAATTTCTTGCCATTCAGCTCATCTGTTGTCTAGCTTGTAAGTCTGTTTCCTCATGAACCTGAATTTCTTGTCATTCAGCTCATCTGTTGTATAGGAAGTAAGTCTGCTTCCTCATGAACCTGAATTTCTTGCCATTCAGCTCATTTGTTGTATAGTGGGTAAGTCTGCTTCCTCATCAACCTATATTTCTTGCCATTCAGTGCATTCACTTCTTAGTACAATTTTGGGGAATCTTCAAGGCAACAATCTCGGCCCAATTTGCCCACTTCAGACCTGTATTGTGGCAAGTCAAGATGTTTGTAACACCTGCTCTGCCTTTAATTCCCTTTCACTCATGCTGTTGCTTCCAGTTGAAGAAATCCCAGAATGATCAGGACACTTGGCACACCCAACACACAATTTGCATGACCCTCCTGTGTGTATTTATTTTTCCTACTTGAATAATGTTACTTTTTCTCCCTGCAATTCCCTGACTTATTCATCTATCACATTAGGCCTCAACTCCAACTCAGTACACACTTCTCCTTGTGTTGAAACATTGCCTGTCAAGCTTTTGTGCATTATTTCACCTATGGACTGGATCTGGTGCCTGCATTTGTGTCTCATTTTTATCTTTTCTTTTCTACTTCTCAGTTCATTGTTCCTGTGTCTGTGTCCTTTTGTTCTGGATGTGTTTTTTAGTTATCATATTGTGTTCCATCTTCCAAGTTTTCTGTATTGTGACTGTTCAATTTATCTAGGAAATAGACTGCCAATGATGAGAGACAGCAAGTGTTAGCAGCCAACTACTCAGAGTCAAACTCCAAGCACCTAATTACCAAGCCTCAGACAGAGAGAGAGGAGGGATAAGAGTAACTGAGATGAATCCCTTGATCCCACATCAACTACTTTTCTCTCACCTTCTACGTGCCCAGTGTTGTCACAGCCCACCAGAGCGTTTACCAATAGAAAACCGTGTACAGTATCAGGTAACATGTAGTCCTCAATCTTCTTGCCTCTTTCCTTATGTATACACGGCATTTCGTTTCTTTCCTTGGGTCTTGCATTACGGTAACTTTGTCTCTCTGAGACTCCGGTTTTGCTTCGGTTATTTTGGATGTCGCTGAGCACAGCATTTGTTTCCTTTTTTATCCTCTGATATTGCCCTCAGTATGCTTTTCGTCAGGCGTATTATGCTCACCTCGCCAGCAGATACTATTTTGATAGGGCACGATGAAGGGAGAGGTAACGCACCGAATGTCGGGTTCGGTTCAGCGAAGCCAGCGCATGAGATAAGATAAGATATAAATCACGAAAACCTGCCCACATTCGAAGCAGGCCAGAGATTCTTACGCGCAACACCGATGTCGGAGAGTCTAGCCTATGGTTCCTCGGTGCAAGATGTCCTAAACAAATGCCCGACAGTCCTTCACCAGTATCCGCCAATGTCTCGCTCTTTTGCGTCTTCCGCTAACGCCGTTGCGTGGTCCGACCTGATTGAAAGCCAAGTGCTCTCGCCTCCGTGGTCTTTTGATCGACGAACGAGCCAAATCTGAAGGCCTGCGGACGTGTGCTTATACTTTATCTTCTCATGCTACAGATTGACATCGAGGTACAAGGAGAGAACAATCGGAATGTATTCAAAACTGATCAGCACTTCTTCCAGACGATGCTCGTGTCCTATTTAACAAGGGGAATCGTTAGTTTGAACAAACAACAGCGACATGCCGCCAGAAGTAGGTTAGTAAGAGACGTACCACACTACCCCTGGTCTTAATGAACCCTGACGCCCCCTTATTATTAAAGTTGTTAGCACGAAGTGCCGTGTTGATGTTGACGACCTGGCTTCCTCCGCACGCGCTCCAGGCTTTCGGAGCGTACTCATTGACAAGCGTGACGGTGCCTATAGTGCATAATCATTGTTTATGTTAGCTCTGCATACATATCGGTCGGGCATGAGGAGGGCGAGTCGGCGTTTACTCACCCGAAGTTCCTCCTGGGACCGTTGCAGTGTCTTGATCCCCGGATAAGGTACCCTGGACTGTGGTTCGTTGGGTGAGAAAAACATGTCATTCGGTGAATCGGTGAGAGGAGCTTACAATAGTACTCGCTGCCCACTGTGACTTGGACACCTTGGTCCGCCTTAACCTGGGCAGGCTAAGGACACGGAAGACCAACAATCAGTCGTTATCTAGAAAACTCCATTGAGATCGCAAACTCACCAGTTTCGTTTCTCCGAATGCGAACTGGTAGCCAGCTGGGATACTGGATGGATGGTCAGGGTCATCTACCGCTTCACGTCGTTGAGACACCTACTCCACCGTCAAAGCAGCCTGGCAGTTCTTCCTATTCGAAGAAATTGGAACCCCGGGTCCAGCGTTAGCTTGGAAGTTATCCGCAGCGACCGACACGACGCCATCTTCGAGATCACGTTAGGTAAAATCAACGATATCATGTCAATCGACGGGCACGCACTTTTGACAGACACTGTGGCTGAGCCTGCCTTACACCCAGTCCCAAGGACTGTGGACTTGGACCTGTAAATCATGTCAGCTCAAGCCATCCGCAAATACCTGGACCGGCACAGTAAGAAATATACTCACAGCCTCAACGTCTGCGCAGACGCCTGAAGGGCAACACACAAGAAGAACGCAAGCTTGATCAAAGTCTGAACCATCTCTTCTCTAAGGAGCGGGGAAGTGCGGAGGCGCAGCCAAGCTCGAGCCAGGCCTTTAAGTACGGATTTTGCAGCTCCATTCGTACATTAAAACCACAATGAGCGCTCTGGAACAATGTCAATTGTGGGGAAGGTTCAAGGAAGCAGCACTCCGCCTCGGAGAATTAGGTGGTTCTAAGAGGCCTAAAATCATCGAGGACGCATAAAATGCTTCCGCGAGAACTTGAGGCAGGTTCATGGGACCATAGAGCCCTCTTAAAGCCGGTGTTTGTGAATAGAAGATGTGCGGATGCATGTACTTCAGTTCATTCCCATTGCTTGACATGGTGGGGGAACTTGAGCTTGGCGATGGGCGCTTTGATATGGGGGCCTCAATCTCGGGCTTCCGAGAGCCACTTTGCTCATCGATGACAGTGCTGTGGCGCCAAAATGCGAGCCAGACCGATGGCTGAGGTTTTACGAGGTTCCACCGAGCAGAAGGAAGCAGGTTGAGAGAGAATTGGGTGGTTAATACCGGCGAATGATGGCCTCAGGGCGAACTGCTAAATGGACCTGCGTGATCCAGGCCACATGGTAGAAAGCCTCCGAACGCGTTGATTTCGAAAATCCTGTGGGTAGATCAAACGGCGATCTATATTACAGAGAGTCCAAAAAAAGACGACTATCAAGACAGTACAATCCTCAAGGTGAAGAAGTAATATGTAGCATATATAGTGATCTGACGAACCGAATGTTTTCATCTCGACAATGCCAAGTATCAGCCTGCTGGAATCTACGCAAAGTAGTTCTGCCACAAGTATCCCGCACCGGCAGCGGCAACAGCGAGCACACCAGTCCACCCAAGGACACCCCACTCCTCTGCCCAGAATCCTGGCCTCACGCAGACAGCTTCAATGTTCCTTCCTTCCGCGTCCCAGACGAAGGCCCCGTAGTAGGCGAAAAAGTATTGAGGGCGCAGTCCAGGAGGACCGTTGCACTTGGCCCCATTCGCCCTGAAAACCAAAACAATGAGCATCATTCGGCAGGGAGGAAGGATGGATGAAGAACGACGTACATGGCAGCGTCATAGAAAGCCCGCACTTGGTTTCTCGTCTTACAATGGAAGGCAATGTGAACTGGGCCACCCCATCCTCCAACAGGCTTGCCCTTGAACTCTTCGGGTACGTTCGCATCCTGCTTGCTGGTGATCCAAAAGTCGGCGTCGTATTTGGATGCTCCGTACCCGCGAACAGCCCCATCATGGAACCGCATGCGCTCTTTGTAGCCCAGAGGGGCCAGAGCTGCCTCGTAAAAGGACGTGATCTTCTCGAGATCCTTGGTGTGGATGGCAAGGTGAGCAATAGGCATGATTGAAGGGAGTTTAGAAGTTGTTAGAGGTTAGAAGTGGTGGTGGAATGAATGATGGAGAGACGCGTTCGCGCTCATTTATGAACGCGTCGTGTGACCGTGACACGTTCGAGTCAGTTGCTCCAATCATGCGGCAGCGCCCATGACATAATTGATGGCTTCGACGGACTTTCGGTATGACCATATATAGTTAGTTGATAAATATCACCGCCTTCCCGCAGCCCACTTTGTCAAGCAGTTGAGTAGTCCGGATGCTCTCCAACCGACGAGGCCTGCGACATGGGCGACATGAGGATGGTGCCAGTCGCGCTCGGCAGGGTGTGCGCGCAGATTCGTGAACGACCCTGCTCAGGCTCGAACGTCTTGGAAAATAACTTGTGATCCCTGGGATCTCAAAGGAGGCCCAAGTCTCTCTAGCTGAGAAAGTTAAACCCTGGCTATGCCATGCTAAGCTTGCGAAGGAGACCTGACCCAGAAAGTCGGAATTTTCAATGAGCGCTAACTTCAGACGTGAACGCGGCGCCTTGGTTGGTATGTTAGTCCCCCGCCCTACGTGGGAGCGCGCCGATTTATTTTGGATCCTGGCCGACTCAGCAGGGGGAGCCATGTCCACGGTTCTGTAGCAGCGTTCATTAGGACAACGGGTGACAATGGGGAACTATTGTCTATGCTACTGCCTGCAGCATGTCCGCCGGTTCTGTGGTCTTCGAACTTTTTGGCAAGTTCTTGGATGCGAGGATTCGACTCTGCACTGGAAGGTAGATTCTCGAGCGCCATCTCAGACGCTTCCTCGAGGAAACGAATAGAAAATTCCCGCTTAACATTCGACCAGTCTCGGCATAAAACGCGTCCCTAAGTATATCCCACAAATGGTTGAAGGGGCTTCCGGAAGTATGTGTCGAGTGACGTGCAATTTAATGTGTTGTTTGCACTAATACACACAAGCAACAAAAAATCGAACGTGTTTCGCTATCTAGACTTTCCGTCATCTCCACAACAGCTCTCGCTAGCACTCTGACGATTCAAAGATGCTCTCCCTCTTATCTGGACCAGCCCGGGGACTCGAAATCGGTGGTGAACTCATATTCGTTCGTTGTTTGTGTCCCGATGCCATGCGCATCTCTGAACACTATAGGTTCTAGCTGAGGTATCTCCTTCGTCCCCACGCCGCCGTTTAGTGAACTGACTCCAAGCATGGAGCGCTGCCTCCTCTGTAAGGCGTGAATAGCGATGAGCTGCGGAGCCAAGGCCTGTATAAGATAAAAATAAATGGGATCGGTACCGGTATACGTGCAAGGCCAAATATGATAGAAAAGCACATACACTAGTCCCAAGCCAAAGCGTCAAGAAAAGTCGCATCACCACCTGCTGACCCAAACCCCGCGGGCCGACACGCTCGTAGAATCCTAGCCCATAGTAGAATGCAATCACCGCAGCGATGCCACACAGTGCGGGGGGTAGGGCAGCCTCAATAAGTATGACGATAACTCGGGTATACAAAGACTGCAAGTTCCACCTGCAATCTTTTCCGAATTTACGCCAGAAAAGAAGAGTCCAAGTTGGCATCGACAAGCGTCGTCTGACCCCCCCGCCTCCTTCTCCTGCACCACCCCTACCATCGTCTTCTGGGACTTGCCCATCGCTGTCGCGCGGCTGCCACCTGAATGTTCCGGAGTTCGATTTAGTGAACTGACCCCCAAAGTTTAATTGAACCTACGAGGTGCAAGTGGTCCTAGCATTGAGAGTCGGTTGACGGAGAATACGAGAAACGATGAAGCTGGTAACTAGAATGTTCGTGATGAGAGATGTGGCGAACCATAGCGGTAGCAGATAAAACTCTGCTACCCGTCGAAGCATGGTGAACTCGATCCCTTTGGGGGTGCTTTGTAGAAAAATGGGGTCGTCCTGGAATTGGAGAGCAGGACAAACTTCCATTATTGAGATTACTTGAATATTTGAATATGCGTATGTCCTCCTACAATAATACGATTCGTACTCACTGACACAGCTGGCATAGATAACTAAAACGGGTATATAAACCGCTCGTCTATCAATGTAGACGAGATAGCATCGGTACACCTGGATCAAAGAAAGGAGAGAAAGACTGGAAGTCAGCCTCTGGGCTATTATGTCAACGAAGTAGAATACCTTACCAAAAGGCCATCTGCAATAAAAAAAAACAAGCTGAGCTACAATCCCGAACGCAAGACACAGCGCATAATCAAGTGTATCTCTATAGCTTAAATTATGAAAGTAGCCCTTCGTCGGGTCTGGAGCACCAAAGAAGCTCTTCCCATTACACCACAAAGGTTTCGTAACATAGCCTCCCTCAGCATCCATCTCGACCGTCCTAATTAAACACAATAGCTCCTTTATCGACAGGGTAATCTTTACGCAGTAGATGATGGTTCCAGCAGCAAACAGCAGGAACAAGACGAGGCTTCCGACAGCGTAAGCGCTTGCTCTATGTTTGACAGGAGGAAGATTTCGACAAATCTTATTCGATTGACCAATCAATCTCATGATCGTGACTGACGTTCCTGCGAGTATTCCTAGAAATAGAGAGGAAAGGGGTCAGCAAAGTGTGGATCAAACTCACAGAAAGGACAAAACCTGTCATAACGCAGAGGAATATGCACGTCACCGAATCACTCAGTAACTTGTCGCTGACCCTTGGCAACGAATTTAATCGAGGGATATCGTCTCGTATCAATGTCCAGTCGATGTATTCGGTGAAATAGTTGGAGACACTCCACGACCAGAATTGTGGGAGAAGAGACATTTGTGCTGCACCTGCTTGGCGGTTTCCAGGGAGACTAGTGGCAAGAACTAGGTGTTAAGAATATTTCGCCTTCTTCAACCAAGTGCCCTCTCACAGATTAAATAGTCGTAACGGGTTCCATGATCCTGTCTTGCTAGCACCTACGAACAAGTTCAATCAAACCGCAGCTCGGCAATGTACATCACGACAACGATCATATCTATCGATGGCTCTGGATGATATTACAATTGGGTGGTTTCGGTTTCGACCGACTCCGTGATGCGCGGGAATGAGAAGTCATGAAAAACATGCAATTTATAAGTTCTCTTCTCGATAGTTGCAATACGGAGACCAGTATGGCGCCCAGGATGACGAGAGCAAGTAAGGTTAGCCTGCATCTCCGGACAAGGAAAACATCTCTTCCATTTGTCTTCCATGCCGTTCAGGGACAAACCGAGAACAGGATGAACACGGAGACCTGATGAGGATGAAACACAAAAACATGAAACCTAGGAGTACGTACGATTCCGTCCTTGCAATTCGAGATTCTAAACGACAACTGGGAAACTGCCAAATGCGGAGATCCTGTGGGCGTGAAGGATTTGGATGAAGCAGGCAATGGCAAACGTGCAATTTATTTGCCCTTCCCATATTATCTTTACTTCTCCCGTTCACTAAACAGCTGAGCTAGTTTTGATTTTGCCGAGAGGCCGTCGAACTCTACGGATTTCTCGACGCCCTGTCCTGGCAGCCTAGACGGCGCTAGGGATCGCCCCCTGGCACGTATAAATATCTCGTATCAACAAAGCTTATGATTTATATGTACTTATAATCCCTTGAGGGCATCTGCCAGGTCGTAATTGTAATACCTACCAATTGAACTTGGTCCAAAGTCCTCCACCCTTTTGTTGCAAATATCTGGACAACCATCGATAGCCACTGTCTCCTCTGGTTTTCTCCTGATGCCTCACACGTTCCATCTTATTTGTCATTAAAAAACACAATCAGGATATGTCAGTACTGATCGAGGAGGCAGAGGGCGTACCTGCGTGTGCTCGCAAGGTTTGGTGTCGTTTACATTTCAAGCTCCGCTTGATGCAAGGCGCTAAACACGGCTGGGCTGTTCTACTCCAAGGCAAATTCTGAGGCGGATGTTTGCACAATAGACGCTCGTTACGCGTGATCATGAACGTGGCCAGTAAGAGCTGTGATATTCGTGTATCCGTAAGAAGATGCTGACATTTCATTTTAACAGCTCTCTACCCTTGCCCACACAGCTCCCAGGCAATTGCTCTCACCATTCTCCACCACCTGCAGCAATCCACATCATCTGGTATGGCCTCCACCTCAAGACCAAAGTCGCTCAGACATTTCCTTCATCGCAAGAAACAAACTAGTAGCATAGAGGAGAGGGAAGGTACTCAGTCACAGAGCCCCCCTCCAGTGGTCAGTGCAAATGGTGTGCCGAGCTCGACCCAACCAAGGTTTCAGCGGATCCTACAAGTGTTTGCAACACGAAGACGGAACACTCAACAGTCCAGATCAGAAGGTGGTATGTGGCCATGCATCAGGAAATGGAGCCAGCTAACGGGGCAGTTAACTCAGCATTGGCACCTTTGAGCTTTGATGAAGGACTTGGCCAATTACCCAGTCAGCAAGAGGATGAACTTGCAACTACCCCCTCAAATATCTTGCCTCCATTGATGCCAAGAGCCACGATCTCGCTCTTCTCCAACGCACAGAGTTTCAACATAGAGCGGCTTTATCAAATCCAAGCGACTAACGCCGCATTTAACAACACAAGTGAAGTAGCAGCAGTCTCAGAGCCTGCTAGCGAAGACAGTAAGTCTCTTCAGAATACATTTCCCTCATATTGAAGGAACTGATTTAAAACTTTCCATAGGCCGAAGTGTCTTGCTAGGTCAAGGGGGGCACGATCAGCGCATGTTGCCACGGGTTTCGGTAGTGGGCCACCACCGACCGTTGCAACGTGCCGCTGCCAACATGAGGCTTGCAATTGGGCCGAGGCCAGTTGCCTTGGAGTTAGCTACACGTAGACAGCATCAGATCATAGCCTCCGCAGTGTCTATTACTTTTTTTTTGATCCCCCCCCTTTTCCCGATTAAGAATCATTATCCTCCAATGAGAACTGAGAACGCCGAATCAAATACAGGTTTTGCTGGAAACGACCGTTGGCCACTGCGGCTTTCACCAGCCTCTATCCTTTCTCGCTATTGTCTTTTAGCGTTTTCGATTGACCATGTACCTAGGCTCTGATCCATAGTTATCTCGCGCCCATGACGTGTCACCATGAACAACTTTGTGAGCCTCACCAATGAAAATGGGAAAGACCTGTCGCCTTGCCAATGTCAGAATTGTAAACAAGCTTGTTTTCTTTGCTCGGGTACTGTCAAAGCCCACCTCAATCAGAACGGTCATATGGATTACATGGATCATGGGTTTTTGGAGACGCAGAGAAGGCAGACGGGGTGCTGCTTATCCACCCACGCATCCCAGGTTTTTGTGGCAAGCAGCCTGCATTGGACACGAGAGCTTGGAGGCATCCCGAGTCCTAAGCAACATCGAATGCAGGTACATATGTTACATTCATACTCGAAATACTATCTACATACTTTCGGTAGGATTCCGATACCAGGCAGTAGAACAGCTCTCCTCGCGGATCCTCTATTAATAGTGCGCCTTCCGGTCAAAACAAGCTATCAACCTCCCAGCAACAGGAACAAAACATGGAAGCAGATGGATGTTAGTATATACCATACATAATCATACATTGCATTTCCTGTTCCAGCTCGTTCGATTACTTGGACGACGATCCTACTTCTATTAGTTCATCAAGAACCTTATTCTTTCTCTTATATACGTAGCTCGTCGCTTTCTCGCTCTTCAGTCTGTTGTCTTCTTGACCTCGCCTGAAGCTCACATCGACTAGGTCGAACAATGGAGAAGACTGGAAGGTGGGCAATGGTCAGGGCGCAGACATCTCGAGTAGCGGGATGGCCATCTGGTTCGACGGAGTGAGCCCAGCGTCAGCTTTCTCAGAGCTGCAGAGCTAGAGGAATAGGGTTTCATCCAAGACAGGAGAAAGGCTTTCTTGGAGGCGTATCTTCCCCGAGTCTCCATCATGTCGGAAACATGAATGATCCGGAGTCCTTCTTACGAAAGGAAAGGAAGAACATAATCGATACCGTCAAGAGAGGACACAGCCAGCTTTTTCATCTTCGAGAAGAGCACAGCATGTCGCGAGAGAAGCTGGAACAAGTAGAGGAACCATTCTTTTGACCAGTTTTTTGAATGGAAACGACCTTGGCCAGCGTAAGAGACGCCGTCTTCTGAGAATCGAGGCAAAAGCGACGGGTTCGCCTATTTAGATGGAAGCAGAGTCGAGAGTCATCAACAGGTAGCAAGACAATATCCAGGACGCACCTCTGACTGAAGTTTGCTCTGAGTAGCAACCGAACGTAAGGCGAAGTCGAGTGTATCGAAAACCACATGACGTCCGTTGCGGTGACGAAGGAGCGATTGACCGTCGCCAACAGCGCCAGAGTCCTTTTGCTTTGCTTTACTTTACTTCGGCGTTGAACACATTGACGATCATCATCGCCAACTCAGGCACATGAAGCACCTAACGAGCCGGAGCGTCGACTCACAAAATGCTAGAACCTCTGAATCCTGAGATTTGTGCGAACATTGAGACGTTATCCTCTAGATCCAAAAGATATCTTGTCCCAACGTCTACGGAAAGTGTCCGCTGCGAATCGTCCAGCGACCCCGACGCCATTTCCGGTGTTTAAATCCTTATCTGAAGGATTGGTTGAGTTTCTCCTGCACGAACACACGCCGAATGGCACTTAGTATCGATTGACTAGGGCGAGTTGGGGTACTCACCTGCGCAAAGGGCCACTCTCAGAGTTGCGTTCAGTGAAAAAGCAAGCAGCAGGGTGTGGCTGATAAGTCAGGAAAACTGATGTGGCAATGATCGCGATACAGCGAGACGTGACAATGCTCTGGTACGAAGTGAAGTGAAGAATTCCAAGATCTATACAATATTGCATATACATAACTTACACATCACACAGATCGCAATCTCTAACCCCGTAAGATCACGTTCTGTCAGGTTGGGCGGAGTTTGACCCTTACCACGTTTCTCTCATTGAACCCCACGTTCTGCGCCACAAAGACCTCGCCCGACCGTCCAGGCCCTCAGTCATTCTCGCCGTCGTTCCCATTCTCTTCACCGTCTTCATCCCCATCTTCATCTCCATCTTCATCCCCATCATCGTCTTCATCATCATTCGACCCCACAGCAGTGGCGTTCCCACCGCCGATGGTCACGAGATCGTTCAAACTATTCAAACGAGAAGAAAACGGAAGCGAGGACGAAGTCAGAGAGCAATAGGTGCCACGGAAGTGAAGTACGTACATGTGGATGAACGGTTGCACAACCCTCGCTACCGATGCGAGCGTTTGCCGGAAATTTGGGTCTAGAACTTCCTTATCCGTGAATCTAGAAAGGCGATGAACGACACAGGGTAAGCGTGAGGTAACCCGTGAAATCAAGTGGGTGTATACGGACAGATGGACGACTGCGAAGGAGCGGCATTTGAGGAGGTCGATGTCCCTACATAGTCATGGAACAGAACGTGGTTAGAGCGATGATCGGTGCCAGAGCGTATGTATGTGTGTACTCACTTGTGATCTTTAGGCACACCTTTCGGAGCAACTTTCAATTCATCTTCAAACCCAAAGATGTTCTGCCGTTCTCCTTTGGGATGTGGCTGGGCCTTCCCGAAGAATTTGACAAATTCGGGCGAGGAGATCACTCTGCGGAACGGCTTGGAGTTCCGTTGAAGGTTTGCCCTGGACATTCAGTGTGCATGGGGTTATTTACGACAATAGACCAACAAGGACCATGGTGAACGTACCTGATGTTGGCTAATTCAGCTCGACCGGGACACCAGAGGCCGGCTGCAATGATGCTCTCGTTGCCTGGTTTGACTTGTGGATCAAGTCAGAACAATGACCATAGATGCAGAGAGGAAAACGCGAACCTGCACTGAAGAGAGAATATGTAAGTATGAGTTCGACTTCAAGGGAAGGCTGACATCAACTAACATATGGTCTACGAAACGTGGTTAGGCAACTGTTACCCGTTACGAAAGATAAGAGGAGACTCACAATGCGCGAAAATTCCTTTGCGTCCCGATCTTGAGAATGAAGCAGAGAGTCCTTTCTTGTACGGGGTCTTGTCGTTGCTGAAGCGAACCTACGCTGTGTCAGAGAATTGGCGCCCAAAGGCATCAAAGGGCAGGCCTACATCACGGTAGATTCGATGAATGACGTCTTTGGGCGGTAGTGGTGGTATTTGAGGATCAACTTCGCTCAGGTCGTCCGTAAAGGTCTCAACGAAGTCTTTCCATTCCTTCTCAGCCACGCGATATACCGGTTCTGTGATGTCATCTGAGCAGTGAATCTGTGGTACGACGCTCTGAACGCACCATGCAGTCGGAACCTGTCGGTGGCCGTGTAAATGCTTCGCTCAAGAATCTACCCCGAAATAGCTTACCATTCACGGTCGTTGCACGCTGGGTCCTTCAGGTGATTCAGGAAATTCATGGTGTTTTGCGATATCCGTCCTGGAGGCACTATATCTCCACTCAGTACCTGCCTAACCGCAAACATAAACCCAAGCGACATACCCAACCCAGTTGTAGGTGCCTTGACCACCGTGCCTACAACTTCCTGGCCCTCCTTCAGTTCGACATCACTGCCGTCAAACTCGTCCTCGCTGGCTTTCTGTTTCTTGCGCGGAGATCGTTTCTTCGTCGGACTTGCCTTGGCCTTCCGCTTCCCCTTTCCTGTAGACGGTTTCTTGGCTGTGGCGTCTCCGTCGGAATCCTCGTCCAGGTCATCACTGTCGTATTGTTTCCGTTTCTTCGTTTCAGGTTTCACTGAGACCGCTTCGTCTTCTTCGAACTCAGAATGCTCCGAACTCTCGGAGGGTGCTCGACGCTTTTTCACGCGTTCTTTGGTCGATGCAGACCGTGGATTTCGTGTACGTGTTGCCGAGGGCATAGTTATGAGGGCAATATGGTGGACGTCGGCGCGAAGACATTGGCGCTGCGATGCGTCATCAGCAACTGTCACGCTACACGTGAGTGTGACCCTCCGTGACTTTTCCCACACGGTCCCGTCAGCGTCACGGTGCGGGTGTCCAGTTCCGCCCGCATGTCGGCATTATCGAGCTGACGCTGGGCATTTTACCCCATATCTTCAATCCCCATCATCATTGCTCTCAAGATCTCCTAAAAATCCATTGAGAGCGTGGTTATCTCTTATCGATAATTGGCTCCAGGTATGAGCGAATACCAAGATATTCTGCTATGGAGGTTTTTGTGTATTGCGAAAGAGTTCGTTCTTTCGTTCCCATACCCCACACGGATCTTTCGCCGCTGGGTTCGATCTCCTGCCCCACATCTTGGCTGTTAGAGTTTCCACATGTTGCCGTGTTACTCCAATGGTATGCAGTTCGGCGGAGGTTGCGGAGGGTACGGTGTTTACAAATGCGAATGAACGCGGCTGGACGGGATTTCTGTGTTCCAGGAACAGTATTCATTCACCAGAATAGCCACGTTTTTCTGCCTAGATGTTCTCGCATTCATAATTGTAGAGTTCCGATGTGCGCTCATACACCCGGTAACTTGATGAAACCACAACGCATTTCCCCACAATCTTACGAACATATAGAGATCTGCAGTATGGGGCCCCAATGATGGCTGCGGGATGTATACCAAATCGTCCTTGGCAATTCTAGACTTTCCTATTTGCGGATCCAACGGAATGCCTTTGCGATCGGCCGAGCCTCTTAGGCCTCCCGCTCTCGTGGCTCAACTCATCCATCTATCCGCGCTAATCCGTGCCGCTCACTCCTATACTGCAATTTACCTGGTACTGCCTTTGCGCTATCCCTGCCGGCTGAACAGAATATACCCGCAACCCTCCGCAACCCTTGACCACTTCCAGCAAGAAGAGGAGAAGCGAGAAGGTGAGTCTATTTTTGGAGCGGAGCACATGGAGCGGGCGGTATTGAGCCTTTTAGAGGTAGATATCTCTAGATTTCTCCAAGGTGGCTGGAAACCAGAACGTGTTCGAGACTCGGGAGAGGGTCAACTGATACGCTTTCAAAAGCTATTGGTGTTGGTCTGTAGAGATTCATTCCCCAACAAAATATTGAATCGTTAGCTAACTATGATTCTTTCTGGGATCTCGGTTCGAAATCGATTGCGTACAGTAATTTGGTTGCGAAGTGATTGAGAAGGTCCCCTATTCGACAAATCAGCCCTTCGTAAGGAAACATTGGAAGGTCCTTTGATAGCCCTGCGCTTAGATGATCGGTGTACGTGCTTAGATTTTCCCTTCATTCGTCGATTCTGTTTTCTGGGGCTGTCCCTGGAAGTCTCCACAGATCTCTACGCTCCGATATATCTCCACAACGAATCAGCGCGTCTCCTTTTTCTTCCGAGCCCCTCCAGCCTTCGAGCAGCTCTGACGCGCCCATAGTCCTCCTTCCCCAGAGCTGCGCCACTGACTGCTTGTACCAAGACCGTCCAAGCCCTCCTAAAGGCGTGGGACGGCTTGATCGGCCCACCTCATCTTTCATCCCTCCGCACGGGGAGGAGTTTATTAGGCCCGAAGCCGCAATCGTACGCCAAGCAATGCCGAAATGGTCATACGATCGGACCCATAAGGAAGTCTAACAATCCAGTTAAAGGGCGGGGGTCCTCCACATCAGCTCTCCATCTCCATCTTCCTCCTCCTCTCCCTCCCCACTTTTCTACTGCAATGGCTGAGGATCCTGTCAAAACCACCATCCACCCCGTCGCTCACCGTGTCAAGAACGGTCCCAAGACCCCCCATGTTGGGCCCCACATTGACGCCTACAAGCTTGCGCACAAGGAAACCGTCGGCCATGAGTCTGATAAGTGGTGGGCAAAGGTTAGTGTTCATTCGACGACGACGACGGTGACAACGAGACTGACATTGACCTCAGAGGGCTCACGAGCTCTTGTACTGGGATCGACCATTCCACACAGTCCGATCTGGCTCGTTTGATAATGGCGACATCGTCTGGTTCCCCGAAGGCGGTTTGAACGCTTCGTACAACTGTGTTGATCGTTGGGCGTACAAGTACCCGAACAAGGTCCGTAGTCTTATCTCTTACCAACGTTACCCGATCTAACGATCCTCCGTACAGACCGCTATCATCTACGAGGCCGACGAGCCTGGTGAGGGTCGCGAAATCTCCTACGCCGAACTCTTCCGCGAAGTTTGCAGCATCGCCAACGTCCTCAAATCTTGGGGCGTCAAAAAGGGTGACACTGTCTCGGTCTACCTCCCCACTGACATGGCACGCCGTCGCCGCATTCCTTGCCTGCGCTCGTATTGGCGCCGTCCACTCCGTCGTCTTCGCTGGGTTCTCGGCAGAGTCCCTCCGCGACCGTATGCAAGACTGCAAGTGCCGAGTCCTTATCACATCCGACGAAGGCAAGCGTGGCGGTAAAACCATTGCCCTCAAGAGGATTGCCGACGCTGCTGTTTCCGAGTGCCCCAACATTGAGAAGGTGTTGGTGTTGAAGAGGACTGGAAGTGAGATTCCATGGAAGGCTGGTCGTGATGCCTGGTGGCACGAGGAGATCCTCAAGGTCCCCAACTACTGCCCTCCGGAAATCATGTCTTCGGAGGACCCTCTCTTCATTCTCTACGTGAGTCGACTTTTGCAGCCAGTCGAATTCTTTCTGATAAGACTTTTCATTTCATCAGACTTCTGGCTCGACTGGAAAGCCTAAGGGTGTCGTTCATACCACCGGTGGATACCTCCTCTGCGCCGCCCTCACCGTCAAATACGTCTTCGACGTCCACCCCGACGATAGGTTCGCTTGCATGGCTGATGTCGGTTGGATCACCGGCCATACGTACGTCATACATTCCTCGATTTGGCCAATGAGATCGCTTACATTTCTTCAGCTACATCGTCTATGGACCTCTCGCTCTCGGTGTCACCACCACCGTGTTCGAGTCGACCCCCGTATACCCCACCCCCTCTCGATACTGGGAAACCGTCGAGAAGCACAAGCTCACCCAGTTCTACTCTGCGCCTACTGCCATCCGTCTTCTCAGGCGTTTGGGTCATCAACACGTCGAGAAGCACGATTTGAGCACTCTCCGTGTTCTTGGAAGCGTTGGCGAGCCCATCAACCCGGAGGCCTGGCACTGGTACAACGAACATGTCGGCAAGACGGAGTGCGCTATTGTGGATACCTTCTGGTGAGTAGATCCAGGAAATGTGGACCAATCTTTACCTGACGTTGTGTCCAGGCAAACCGAGACCGGCTCTATCGTTGTCACTCCATTCCCCGGTGCTATCGAGACGAAGCCCGGCTCCGCTACTGTACCCTTCTTCGGTATCGAGCCTGCTATCTTGAACCCCACCACTGGCGAGGAACTCCACGGCAATAATGTCGAAGGTGTCCTCTGCTTGAAGACTCCTTGGCCTTCAATTGCGCGAACCATCTACCAGGATCATAACCGATACCTTGACACTTACATGAGGGTGAGCTAATGTCTCCGCACTAACCTTACCCCTTGATTGACCTGGAGTTCTTCGTAGCCATACCCTGGGTACTTCTACACTGGAGACGGTGCTGCTCGTGATGACCACGGCTACATCTGGATTAAGGGACGTGTTGATGGTATGTTTCCGCTATTCTCTCTCTTCTTTCGTTGCCGATTCTAATGAATTGTGTCTAGATGTTATCAACGTCTCTGGCCATCGTCTCTCCACCGCCGAGATCGAGTCTGCTCTCATCATGCACCCTGGTGTTGCCGAGACTGCCGGTTAGTCTTTCCCATCTTATCTCTCGCATACTCGGGTCTGACTTGTGACTTCGCTAGTTATCGGTACTGCTGATGAGCTTACTGGCCAGGCCGTCTATGCTTTCGTCACCTTGAAGCCTGAATTCAAGTTCGAGCCCGGGAGCGAACCTACCCTCACCAAGGAACTCGTCCTCCAGGTCCGCAAAGTCATCGGACCGTTCGCTGCACCCAAGCGAATCTACCTCGTCCCCGATCTGCCGAAAACGCGTTCCGGAAAGGTGCGTTTGTCTTCCCATTCATCTTCCTTTTCCTGTGGCGTCTGTCTTTGACGGTCCGGGCGGCTATCTATTTGAATTCGTTACTGACTCTGTTTCTCATTAACAGATCATGCGCCGTATCATGCGCAAGATCGTCGCAGGCGAAGCCGACCAACTCGGAGATCTCAGCACACTCGCAGAACCCGCAGTCGTTGAGGTTATCAAGAAGAAGGTCGCTGAGACTGCCAGCTTAAGGGGATTTTAGCAACGCTACGAACCCTCTTTCCGCCTTCCTGTCCTCTTGGCAATCGGTCGGATTTCGGTGGATTTGCGCTGGAATTCCCGTCGGTGTTGGTTGTGGTTGTGAAGGGTTTGTTGGGTTCGTCATCGTCAACGTCGTTTCTGTCTCCTCACTGTCTCCTCTTGGCCGTCCCGGTTTCAATTCTGCTATCACACTGCTTCCATCTCGTTTGCTTGGCATCGTCATACCCCCCCCATTCCCCATCCCTTTGGTTGTGGTGCAGTTGCTTTTTTATTGGGCTCTGTGCTTCTCGTCAGTCGTCCGTCGAATTTATGCAATTAGTTATTGTGTAACTAAATACTTAAGTAGCCATCATCAAGTTGTTGTATTTCTAGGAGTATTTTGATCATCGAATATTATCTATTTTTCTTGTCTTTTGGTGGACTTGGCGTCGTGGTGCTCGTGTGAGTAAGATTTGACTTGGCGACTTCTATTCTGGCGAAGGTTTGAAGCTAATGTGAGCATAACAGGTTCAATTATCAGTAATGCATGCTAACTATCTCGAGTCTTTGGACGAACGTTGACCCAAACACTGTCGTTTCAGACGTAGGCTTGTGACTGACACGAAGGCTTTGTCACGATGCACTTCTATTCAAGCTCGATTGTGTCACAAAGATTCTTGGTATGTATATATATGCGTCAGCCCAACTTCCTCGCTTTCAATAAAAGTCAGAACCGCTGGATCTCTTTGCCACCTCGTAAACTTGGAAGCTTGAAGAAATCCTGCATATGGCGACGAACAACCAAATGCAGGTAGGAGTCTTTCGAACTCCTAAACTGAAAACGGGCAACAGTAAGATCCAGCTGTATTCATCGTCTTCAACTAGTGCTTAAACAGTTTCAATAGAACTCAAACTCGCCTCGCCTCGAGCAAGGAATGCTGCGTCTCGGGTGCTCAGAATACAAGAACTTACGAGCATGATTGTCGACCACTTTGCCGCACGCCTGCCGCCAGTCCGAAACAGTCAGAAAACCAGGAAGTCTTTAGTGCGACTGGCCAGAGTTTCACGCACATTTTTCAGCGCGAGCACCGATCTTATTTGGCGCGACACGCACATCTGCGCAATTTTGAGCCTCCTTCCAAAGGAAGGTGCATTCAAGCCCGAGGTTAGTACTCTCCTCATATCGTCAAACTCGAGCTGGGAAGTCTTGACTCTTGGAATTCTATGACAAAGGTCGATCCATGGGCACGCATCCGTATCTATGCCTCGAAGACATTGATACTGAGGTTGACCAGAGTCTCCATATGCCCCTCGGACACGGCCGTTGAGGGCGACTTCGCTGCACACTGGCTCTTTTTCTTATTCCAGCTCCCTTCTCGCCCGGCCGTGCTTTTCCCCAAAGTGCTGCACCTGCGGGTTGGCTCAGTCAGGGTGCCCCATTCAATCGCGTTTCTCCAACCCATGCCACGCCTCCAAACGATTCACATTGACGACCTCTCGTACGAATACGGAGCGACCTTGGAATATGAGCTTTTGATCAAATGTTCTCTTCCATCGCTTCTGAATGGCCTCGGCTCGAGAGCACCACAGCTGCGAGAACTGACGATGAGGTCTCCCTTGGAAGAATACATGATGCCCGCCTTGGGCCAAATGCTAGGGCTGGTGGCGGTGGACCTCACGCTTCGTCGAATTGATTCCATGGACGACTTGGTGTTCTTGAACAGCTTGTCTACCCTGAAGACTTTGACTATAGCCACGCGACTCCTTGGGGAAGCCATCAGGGTGGAAAGCACGGAGAAGAGCAACAGGAAACATTGGGAAATATATCACGAAGAACAAGGCAAATTGTCCACCACTTCGATAAACCTGAAGGGGGATGGCTGCGCAATGATTTTGGCAACTTCGTTCCTCGCTTCTCCATCTACCAACAACTTCGTGGGGGAGCTCATAAACCACGACCGGGAACATTTGTCAAGGATTTTGCTTGTCCCACATCTCCTCCATGTCCTTTGTCGTCGAAGCCCCCAGGTTCAACATATATTCATCGAGTCCCGGCTTTCACGAGACGAAGCACATGCCGCTAACATACAACATAACATGCACTATTTCGAGAACAGGCCAGAGACGAAGATGCCTCCTAATCTCTTTCAATCGTTCTCGAAGCTGCGTCAGCTCGTGATTCTCTCAATCAAGAATATTCCGTTTTTAGCCGCAGACTTCTGTGTTAAATTGGCAGAACGACTGCACCTCCTCCCTCTCCTCCACACTCTGTGCTTGCTTCCCATGGATCTTTCTTGCTGCTCACGCCACAAACTCACCTTACCCACCATGGGGTTCCTTACAACCGCGTCAGCCAAGAATCCTCGGCTTCGACATATCACGATATCACTTGACATGTCACCGGAGGTGTACTCGGACAGCATGCTGGAAGGTGTAGCACCACAGCGAGTCGGACATGTACTCGAAACACTGTTCATCGTGCCCAAGAGGCTGGACACCCAGGCGTTCGATTTGTCAAGCTTAGCTGGTCTAGCCATGTATTTGGACCGCCTTTTCCCTCATCTCGTGGATATCAGTTCGTATTTCTACCAGGAGGGTGAGAGAAGCCTTTTGGAGAAGTTTTGGAAAGATGTAGACAAGTTATTGAAGTCTTATCAGATACAGAGATCGAAGTTTGCTCCAGTGATATAAGATGCCCTGGTCAAGGGTAGGATAGAGAATCTTGTCGTTATACCCAAATTCTCTCATGTATCTTAAATTACAGCATCCCTCCTAATCAGAGACGGTCAAGATGCTCTCTTGCTAGAACGCGGAACATATGCATTCAAAGCGACAAATGCCAGACTGACGTCATTGGCATGGTGTGTCTGGTCTTTTGTACCATTATTCACTCCTGTCTTAGAATTGGTACAAAGACTCGGAGGTATTCATTGGGTGGGGGGCGCGGATCTCTCCCAATTTCTCTGAGATTTGTTTCCAATTATAATCAAATATACGCTGAATGGGCGAACACAATCAAAGGACGCAAACATTGACATTGACTTGAACGCGTTCGGCATCAGCTTGAGAACGTCACGCCACATGACAGTGACATTGTCACGCGTTGAGCGTCACACAGGACAGTGCATCCTATCTTCCTTTTGTTAAACTTTTCTTTGGTGGTCACCGGCCAGTTGCTTGAACAAGAGGGTTCGAAGCTGAAGGATAGAGCAAAACTGAGGGACAATCTCTGTGAGTCCGCTTCATAACGTTCATGAATTGGGAACTCCTCAAATTTCGTCGCAGAAGGGTCATGGCTTCAACGGAGACCACGAACAGTGCAACGAATGAAGGAAACGGCGCCTCAGGTGAGACGGAATAATCTAAAACTCATATAAATCAACAAATGAATCCCCATAAAGCTCAGGACCCCCAAATCTCGTTGCGCCAGGATCTGCCAGCACGCCAGGTTCTCAATAACCAGGAGCTCGCGTGCTTGATGGTGGGCTTTTTGGAAGAGGGGTACACGAGTGATAATGCACAGCGAAGGAAAAATCTCCTCATGCTGGCGGTACTCAACCATGCTTTCTATCATGCCGGCACAGAGGCGCTGTGGAGATCCATACCCTCCCTTTCGCCGTTCTTACGGCTACTTCCTCAGCTGTGCGATGAAACTAGTGAACAGTCTGAAGTACGTCCCGTTACTCCTTTGTTTGCCATAAATCTGGCCTGACCCTCGTATTTACAGAACGTAACTCAGGCTATCAAGGCCGACCCATGGTCGCGCTTTCGATTCTACTCGCCCAAAACGACGTCAATCGTCTTGGTTGACGATGCGGATATGGACAAGACCATGCCTCTCCACTGGTTCAACTTTCTCCTCAACTTACCGTCCAGACCAACTTCCCTGTTCCCCAAACTAGTCGAACTCACAGTCGGCTCACTCCGCGGAGTCAACTCTGTCATCCCATTCCAAGTCTCTCGAGGTCTGCGCACTGTCAGCGTTTCGAACTTTTCAAAGGCGACCGACTACGAAACGCTGGGGAAAGGAGCCGTTACCTCGCTGGTGACGAACTTCGCGTTCAATGCTCCCTGGCTCTCGGAGCTCGCTATCGAGTCGCCATTGACCGACGCGTTGAGGAAGACGCTATGCCAGTATTC
>JANBPK010001289.1:0-33025 GCA_027579435.1 Candolleomyces eurysporus | reverse complement strand
GACAGGACGAGCACCAGAGCTGACAGTGCCAGGTCTGCATACACCTGGCAAATGCATGTCCATACTCTATTGAACGCCAATATGCAAGAGAAAGGGACGAAATAACAACTCCTTAAAGAACAATAGAGAGGGGCATGGATGTAGGTATGTGGAGCAGATGTTCATCCACGCTTGTATCAATAGATTACCGCTCTCGAATATTTAAAACGAGATTCTGATCGCCACTCGCGGTGATTTTTGAGGCCTTTATATGCCAACGGTCCCACCAAACCGACCACCTTACGATGCCTGGTCAACAGATTGGATACTTGACGATACGATCGTGAATCACCCTACTGAATGATGACATACAGGACAGTCAGGGAGATAGATTAACTTACCTTGACATGGTCGAGATAATTGTGACCGAGCAGGATCGCCAGGACGTTATTCTTGAGCTAGAGGTTTTCATTGTCAGTGGAAATTCGAGATTGTACTCCTTGACCGTTGATCCTGAGGATCCTTCCAGGACGAAAAGCACGATAAATCTCAGGAGATGTACCAAGGATTCCAAGATCTCAAGCGAGACATAGAAACCTTCATCCCGAAATTCAACGAGTTCATTGCAGATACAGGTGCCGAGCTCGCAGCAGAAGCCGAGAAACTGCAGGCAGATATCAACTCACTGTGGGGTCAAATCCGAGTGTAAGACGTCCCGTTATACACGTACTCGTGTTCCATTTTGACGATTTCTTAAATTACAGGTTGGATCAGCAGATATGTACCATCCAGCACGGCCTTATCCCAGGCCCATAAGCTTCTAAATTTCCACTAATCGCTCGCACCATTCCAGATTAAAGTCACTACTGACGCGCTTGCTGCTTGTGGTAGCTGCCTTTGCGTTCGTAGCAGTCGATATTCTGATAACTATGTGTTGCTGACAACTTTTCAGATTCTCGGAGTTATCGTCGCCGGTTCTGTCCTTGCTGCGCAACAGGCAGAGCGCTCCGGTGAGCCGCATTCTATCCTCTCGCCTACACGGTGGTGACTACCTACTTACTAATCCCGATCTAGACAAAATGTCACAGCTCAGGGGTAAAGAGGCAGAGTTGGCCAAGGTCAATGAGAAGCAACAGGCACTTGCTTACCTCCAAACCCAGTCCGACGGTGTCAAGCCAGAGATTGACTTGATCTGCGACAGGCTTTTGTTGTTTGCCGAAATTTGGACCTCTATAAGTCTCCCTACGATTTAGCGCGTTTGCCAACTTGGAACCTGAAGGTATCCCATGCCTATAGGTTCGTAGTCAGGCCGTTCAGTTCCGAGACTTTCTCAAATCATCCACGAATTCACCCACGAACCTGGTGAGGCAAACGTTTCTTGCATTCGGAATTCGCTTTCTGAACCAGTTATTTGTTTTTTTTTGTCTTATTGCCTTCAGGGATTCAAGAAAAAGGTTCGTCTCGCGAGGGCTGTCTGCATCCCTCTCGAAGCAGGACTGGAGAAATACGCCACTAAGCTCGGGTAGCGAGAAGGAGAAGGCTGGCAAAGCCTAAGGGTGTCCGGACAATCTTTGCTCATTATCTTCCTTGTCGGCCCAGCTTCTTGATCTACGTTCCGTTTGTTTTCCACTTTCGAACATATCAGAAACCGTAAAAAAAATGTTCTGTAACTTCCTAGTGCTTGTATTTGTCCTGATATCTTCTGTATGACTGTCTTTACTTTGTGCTGTCTGATGACTTGGAACTTGAATCAATCTATGCGTCATAATTGTACCGAGTGCGAATCCCTTGTTCCCAGCTCGATACGTCCAAGCTCACTGACAGAGCTAGTATGATTTCAACCTTCGCTCTTCCAATCCAAGCGTGATACAGGAAGGCTGCTGCCGTGTTGACAATTTTAAACCCTGGCTCGTCATCATTGATCGAGGCGTATGCTCTTTTCAATTCTTCAAAGAGTGAAACATAATTGAGCAGATGAGCCAACCACCGTGGTTCGTGGGCGTAGAGATAGTTTTGAGATCGTAGCGGTGCCAGTCCCCATCTCTCGACCGAGGCAGGCTCAAGTGGTGCACTGAAAAGCTCCACCAGGAATGAACGACGTGAGAGCTGACGGGGATTGAGCTGATTCGCTGAGTGAGTCGAAATACCGCATTCAAGACACCGTTAGTACACGAAATCCTTCATTCACGGTGGAAGCTAAGTAACCGTGAAGCACTTGAATGCAGTACGCGCGCCTTCCTGTCGTGACTTCACACTGAGGGAAACCCTCATTGATGACCGCAGCTCCGACAGCACGCATCGTACAAATTGTCAGAGGCGTGTTATCCGTTTTCTGGAATCTAAGATCGGAGGTATCGGGAGTCCTAGAGTCAGACAATATCAAGATTTACGCCATAGAAACCAAGGTAAGCTAACGGCGCCACAGAGAGGACGAACACCAGCGCTGTGATACTACGAGGGAAGGCAGTGCCAGGCCTGCATACACCCGGCAGACGCATGGCCATACTCGATTGAACGCCAATACGCAGAAGAAAGGGGGGGAAAATAACAACTCCCGACGTTGCTGTGGTTAAAGGACAAGAGGGTGCCTGTGCGGAGAGGGGCATGGATATGGGTTCGTGGAGCAGACGATCATCCACGCTTGTCTCAAGAGATTGCCGCTCAAGTATACTCAAAATGAGATTCTGATCGCCGCTCGCGGTGATTTCTGAGGAGGCTGTCAATGTTATGTGCCAACGGTCCCGTATAACCCGACCACCTTTCGATGCCCGGTCAACAAATTGGATACTAGACGATACGATCGTGAGGGGCCGTCTGCTACCTACTTACCTTGAGCCTCTAGCGCACAAGACACACAAGACAGCCAGCGAGATGCACTAACTTTGCTTCGACTCGCGTCAATTCGATTGGTTGGTATACAACGAACCCATATTCTATATGACAGATGACAATTAAACACTGTACGATTTGATTAGGAGGATTTGGTTTCTTGAATTCTCTTCAGCTGCCCAGTCTACCCCCTGTCCTCACCCATTCGCCCCCGCCCCCACCGCCTTCCGACTCCCTCGCTCGTTTACTTGCTCCTCTTATAAATCTTGCCCAAGAAACTCTCAAACACGACCTTCTTCAAGCCGCCCTCCTTCTCCTCGACACTCCCAATCCTGCCCTTGAGAATACCGACGACAGTCTCCTCATACTTCTCATACGCTCCCCTAATATTCAGCTCCTCGTACACCGCCTTGACACGGTTCTCGTGGACGGCCTGCGGGTCCTTCTTGCCATAGTTCTCCTCCAAGACTTTCCGGAGCTCGGCCAGGCGCGCGGGGGTGAGCTTCGGGTTGAACGGGTTGCCCGAGGAGTTGGTAGACGAGGTGAGCAGAAGCGCGGTGTTGATCACCCAAGAGCACTTGTTGTCGACGATGTCGGTACCGATCTTGCCCAGGACTTCGGGCGTGGCGCTGTAGTCCAACCAGTCATCCTGGACCTGGAAGTACTCGCCGAGGGGGATGAGGATGGAGAGTGCGATGGTGTAAGGATCGGCGTTGGCGGGGAGGGCGGTCGTGGTGGATGGTGCAGAACTAACGTATCAGAGCGAGGATGGTACGGTTAGTGTACACTCGGGAACGAGAAGAAGTGGGCGGGTACTTACCCATCGGTGGGCACCAAAGCAGTACCCTTCAACGAGAACTTGGGAGGGTTCTCGGTCGGGTAGGGGATCCCGCTGATCAACATCGCACATGCGACGGGGAGGTAGAAGCTGTAGAACGCGGTCTTGTAGATGACGATGAGGCGGTGTCTAGATTGGAACGTAGGAACGAATAGAAACCAGTCAGCTCACACGCCAAACCGTGGCCAATCGAACCGAAAAACGTACCTGTCCAAACTAAACTTGCTCAAATCAACCTGGTCCTCCGGAGCGGTGATGAGATCCACAAGCTGGCCATACTCGGTCTGGTAGGTCGTCTCGTGGAAGATATCGAGGAGGTCAGCGTAGTAGGGTTCCTGGCGGAAATGTCTCTGTCACAAATGAACATCAGTCGGGACTGTCTGAGGGTAGGATGGAGTACGGAACACACCTTGATCAGATGGTAAATTGCACCTTCGAGCATGAACGAATCGTTGATGGCAAGGTTGCCGACTTTGGGAAGACGGTACCAGCATGGCTGGCCGCGACGGGTGATGGAGGAGTCCATCATGTCGTCGGAGACGAGGAAGAATGCTTGGAGCTAGCACCCAGCCGAGTCAGCTGATTGCGAGGACCGACAAAGGTGATCACGCACCAACTCGATGCACCAGCCCAAGAGAGCAGCACGGAAGTACTCTTGTTCGGTGAGAGCACGGCCCTTGATGATCTCGACGGAATCGACGACGGACATGCCACGGTTCAGCTTTCCGCCGGGGACATTGTACTCGAGATTCTGTCATTTCGTCAGTATCGTGGGCGGAAAAACCAGCTTCGAAATCAGATGGGGCGCGATCGAGAATCGCAAGATCGCAAGGGGAAATCGAGGGTGACAGCAAGAATAGTAACGTCACGGAGACATGTGTAGTCGCCGATATAAGGAAAGACATACGTTCTTGTACCATTCAACAGCCTCGGCTGGGAACCCNTCTCCCTGGATATGGTCCACCAGCTCATCCCGGATCTTCGCAAACGCCTCTTCAAACTTGGCACGTTTGGCAGCTTTGTCGGACATTCTGGTCACGGTTACTAGCTCGTTCTGCGAGTTCGCTTTGAGGGCCGCAGGCGTGGTGGGCAAGGGCCGGAGAGTGGTAGATGAGATGGCCATCGGAGGACGCGGGGAGGGGATGGGTCGCAGGCGATGGGATCGAGCGGTAGGATCGCAGGGAGGCGTTACGAGAGACGGTCGAGCAGCGGTCGAAGTCGAGGCGGATTCAGGTGCGAGGGAGGCAAGGAGTCGACGATGCCGGTTCCCGTGTTGGACGACGAATCGATATAGAGATCGGGTGGACGCAGAGAGATTGGGGGTCGCAATCGTGGAAGACAAGAGATCGGGGTAAGCGTTTCGAGCGAGGTCAGTCTGGGCTTTATGAGCAGCAAACGAATGGCCAGCGTACCTGAGGTCACCGTCGAGAGTCGGCAGAGGTGGGTGGCCGCAACGGAAGGCGTCGCGGTTATTAGGCAGTTTGTGCGCAGCCACATGGAGCCACCCGTGGTAAGAAGGTGATGTGCGCGCCGGCCCGGTGGCTCAAGCTCATGCCCCGGAGAGTGGGCTCTGTGGCTTCCTGTGGCTAAGAAGAGGACTGTAATGAAAGAACCAAAGATAATCAGGGAAAAAAACTTGGTATATACCTCAAAAACTCTTGGTGCACATAGAGGACTGCTACTCTTCTGCCTCATAGTCTTTGAAGCAAGAATAAGGCTATTTTCGAAGCCACGGGCAAGCCACGAAGGAGCCACTGAGCCGACGCGCACATCACCTTTTTACCACGGGTGGCTCCATGTGGCTGCGCACAAACTCCCTATTATACCCGAGTTTTGATTGGCTGATCCTAGCCTGTGGCGTCACTGACTACACCAATCGGATATGGTGTAACGGCTAACATTGCCGCCTCTCACGCGGCAGCTCGGGGTTCGATTCCCCGTATCCGAACTTTTTTGCCCCTTGCCACCTAGCGTTGTGTATCGCGTAATTAATTCTGCGAGCCTCTGTAGCCATGCCTAAATAATAGTCTCCGTTGGCTGATGATGAGTCGATCAGTCGTTCCAAGCGGTAGCCACCAATCAGGGCTCATAGTTGCCTTGACCCATACAAATAATGCTATCGACTGAGAGGTATCCCTGACACTCATGCTCTCTCGTCTTTGATCGCGTATGGTTACAGTTGTTCTGAACTTTGAAGATCGTCACGTTCAGATGCTTCCAGGGCGAGGAGTGTGCACTGTGACAGAGAGTGTGGGTTATTGATTTTACTGTCCCTACAACGTCCCTGTTCTCGTGTTGCGAGCTTGTTGTAGCGCCTGAGACACGAAGGTGACACGCATTGGTCTCCGACCGGTTCCGAAATTCGTGTCTGTCGCCAGTCACCATGATGTCGAGTCTTCAAAACGGTACATAGCCTTGGATAAGACGCCACTGAATGAACACCTCAGATGACAAGAACCCGTCGCATCGTCTCATCGGTCAACTTGTGAAACATATGTGACCTTGTGACTGTGGAGGGTAATGATTTGGAGGAGGTCGAATAGTGACTTGGTCCACCTAACTTCCTTGACTGACCTTCAGTTCGCAAGAGTCGCAGAATCAGTGAAGCCCGATCATCCTACCGCCTACGAGCGTATTTCTTCACTGATTCAAGAAAGAAAGGCTTCAGCTCAGGACCTCCAATCTATTCGGTCCCACCATCGCCCAGTTGTATTGGGTTGTATGAGCAACCTTCTTGAGACATTAAGTTTCTCATTGGCTCCCAGTTAACTCAACAAAGAAGGGCCTCAGCTGAGGAGCTTCAAGCTATTCGGATCCACCAGCGTCCAGTTGTATTGGGTTGTATGCGTAACCCATCTTGAGACGTTAACTTTCTCCTTGGTTCCCAGTTGACTTGTCACGCATCAATGTGTGATCGATTGCGAGAGCTGGGTTGGCCCCATGCACCATAATGTTGGGTGTTTAAAGTGATACATGGTCCTAAGTAAGACACCACGGAACACACACCAGTTGATAGGAACCCGTCTTGTCGTCTCATCGGTCACCTTACGCCACGTATGTGGCCCTGTGACTGTGGAGTGTAATAATTTGGAGGAGGTTTAATAATAACTTGGTCCACCTAACCGCCTTGACCAGACCTCCAATTTGCAGCAGCGAAGGCCGTGAAATCAGACAAGCCCAATCATTCGACCGACTATGCGCGTAATTCTTGACTTGTTTAACGAGGAAGAACTTTGAGTGAGGAACTTCAGTCCACTCAGACTTACTAGCTCCCAGCTGTATTGGGTCGTGTGCGTACCCGTTCTGAGACACTAAATCTCTCCTTTATGATCGAGCTATCGCTAGGATCGCAGTTTACTTGTCACTCATCGGCCTCCGAAACGTGAGTTTGCGCCGTTCACCATGATGTTGCGTGTTCAAAGCAATGCATAGTACTGGATAAGACGCCACTGAATGAACACACCAGATGATAAGAACCCGTGTATCTGTCAGCTTACGATACGTATGTGACCCTGTGACTGGGGAGTGTAGCGATCCAGAGGAGGCCTAATTGTAACTTGATTTACCTAGCTGCCTCGACTGAGCTTCGATTAGCAGCAGCGAAAGCCGCAAAATCAGTGAAGATCAATCCTTCCGCCGCCTACGCACGTATTGTATGACTTATTTAACAAAGCTGAGGAACTTCAATCCACTCAGGCTCATTACCGCCCAGTTGTATTGGGTCGTGTGCGGACCCGTGCTGAGACATCAGCTTTTTCCTTATTGATCGACCTATCCCTAGGCCCGCAGTTGACTCGTATTGTAGTGTCACACGTAGGATCCCCTGGTCCGATGACCCAACCTTTTGGCAATGGTTAGTTAGCGTACCGAACAGACTGCAGACAATACTGAAGGCGAAAAATACAAGATAAATCCATAGTTTGTATAAATAGCTCACCAAGACGCATCTCAACACCCAAACTCCAGCCCCAGATACCTTTGCTGCATACTTCTCTCCAGCCATGCGATTTGTCAACTTCGTGCTGTCTTTCTTAGCGCTTTCGACGTGTGTCGCAGGCCTCCCCGCCGCGGAACCCTCTGAAGGACCTACGTCTCTTACCACATCGGCGAGAGCGCTCTCTCAGAGGGATGGCGACGGCACGNACGAGTGTCGATCTAGCTGCTCGACAAGGGCCGGCAATTGCCGCAGTCNGCTCAGGGCATTGTCGGTATTGTGGGGACTATTTTGGATAGAATTGAGGCTGATAAAGGAGTAAGTACTCTAAGTGTTCGTTGCCGTCTCGCACCCTCTCACTGTCTGAGTGATTTTAGGCACGCTCGGAGTATACCCAGGACTTTATTGATTTGGCTAGGGAGCAATACCCGAGCTTCAACTGGGTCATTTGTCATACGGAACACTCCACAGACTTTGACGGCGCTCAAGGCGAAGATTGGGATCACTCCCATCAGGAGTTCTCTGTTTTCGCTGGAACGATTGGGTACGAGAAGCACATTCTCTTAGAGCTCATTACAGACGCTAATATCTCTTGTCAGATATGAAATCTACTGGTTCAAGTCCGGGATCTTTGTGCGCGAAGGAGACGGAGGGTTCCTCAACGTAAGTCCAATCCATTAGTCTAACGCATTCTTCACTTATAACTCAATTCAAATGGTGGATTCAACAGTGGGCCTACGGCGGCAATGTCCTTGACAGGACGGACTCCTCAGGTTCAAGTATTGTCCGATTTGGCCCTTTGTAAAGCTGAATGGCATGTACTTTCCATTTCCATACAACTTCTCTTCATCGTACTCTCGTACGTATGCGTATGTGTGCTCCCGTGTAGTCTCTTTTTTTGCTAGCCTCTGTACATTATCTCGGACGATGGGCCTCGAGGCAGCCGGACTCCTAGTTTTGTGTTGTGTTAAACTTCGATCGTCGCAGAACATTCGTGGTTGGCACTTCAGAGAGTGGTGCGCAGGTGCTCTGTGTTTCAGGCACTATAAAAAGCGCACACTACACGGAACAGCAGGCTGAACGGTAAGCATAGTGAAAGAAATGATTATAGTAATTCGCATTCTCCCTTAAAATACGCACTCCTCCCCCTGTAAGTAGGTTAATGCGTGACACCGATATCTTCAATAAGTTCTCCCTCGCTTCGCTAAGGCTTCAGCGAGAAGACAAAGGATACAAGAAAACAGATTCTCGACTTCAGTTCTGGATATGGGCCGTCAGAAAATTTCGAAAACACATCCTTGAGCTTGTCCACCCAGGCGGCCAAGAGCTCAGCGAGGGTCTCAAAAGGAGGTGAAGCATTATATGATCAGTTTGTTGAATCATGCTTGAATTTTGCATATTTGTGGGCGCAGATCCTCACCTTTTCGTGATCATAAAGATCCCCCGACCACAGGCGGCACGGTCTAATCTAATTGCAAGCATGAATGAAGCAATTGGAACGCAACATGTTTATGGGATCTGTTGATCTTGGTCTGACGGCGTGCTTTGAAGGTTAAGCTTCGGCATTCTTAGAAGATTCAAAAGAGTTCGCCGCAGGCCCGCAGAAATTCCGCGCCAACATTCCATTGCAGCTATAATTATCCCATCTGATGCTATATTCAGCCGGACTATATATACCTGGTCGAGATGGAGAGAGAGAGAGACAGCAACGTTCATCGCAAACTCCTATTCTTACCACCTTATTCTCTTCTCGCCACCTTTCCTAGAAAGCAGCAGCCACAATGGTTTTGACTCTCTACGGCCATCCTAGTTCTACCTGCACCCAGCTTGTTGCTACCGTCTTCCATGAGAAGCAAGTCCCTTTCGAGCTCAAGGTGATCAGTTTTGAAAAGGGCGAGCACAAGTCTGCCAACTTCCTCGCAAAGCAGCCATTCGGCCAGGTCCCCTATCTCGTAGGGGTTTTCGTTCTGATCTTTGCGAATGCCAGATGATTAACTCTCGCCCTTAATCTGCGCCTCTAGGACGATGATGGCTACATCATCTACGAGAGCCGAGCCATCGCTCGTTACATCGAAGAGAAATTCGCTGGCCAAGGAACCACTCTTATCCCCAAAGATCTCAAAGCCAAGGGTCAATTCGAACAAGCCGCTTCCGTCGAGGCCTCCAATTTCGATCCCTACGTAACTGCACTTTACTTTGAGAAGATCTTGAAGCCGTAAGTACCTCCCAATCCCTCCAGTATTCTCAATTCTTACCAAAGCGGCCTTACCGTTATCACCATGACAGATACATGGGACTTACCCCCGATGAAGCCACTTTCAATGCCTTGATCAAGAAACTTGAGGCCAAGCTCGACGTCTACGACCAGATCCTCTCCAAGCAGAAGTACCTCGGCGGAGACGAATTCACTGCCGCTGATTTGTTCCACCTTCCTTACGGTTCGTTGCTCCCCACTATTGGAAGCAACGCAATCGAGTCGAGGCCTAACGTCGCTAAGTGGTTCAAGTCTTTGCAAGACCGACCATCCTGGCAGGCTGTCAAGGATGGTATCGCCTCTACTGCTTAAGCTGATCATTCTGGGTTGAAAGGTGTATTTTTAGTACAAATTGGATGATTCACGTCAGTTTGACATCAACATACCACTTAAGGGTGCTAATAAAACGAATTCGGGCGTGTATACGAGTCGTCTCTTGGGGACGAAGGACGAGTTTGATCCTCAAAGTTTGGCAGTCCATTCAAACCCGTTCGACGATGCTTCGAACTTGTATGCTCACTCGGCTAAATGGTTCATCACATCGAAGTCATTCGACCCACGTCTCAGAAGCAATAGGTGCTTAATCGTGCATCTTAATGCCACCATGGCCCATAATCCCATAGAAGCTTCGTCGCATTCGTCGCCTGTAATGCGGACCAAGAACTCTTGGCCGTGCTTGTTCTGGACCTGCGTCAGGTCTGGCTTCTCTGGGATTACGATGCCAGCTATGGAAGGGTCCAGGGCCCAGTGACCAAAGTGCGAGCCGCTTTTCCTTGATTCTGATACTTAAGACGTTCTTCAAGCGTGCGTGACGAAGCTATAGAGGCGGGGGATGTTCTAATACATTTTCAGGGTCTTTATTTAGCCTTTCGGCGGCCCGAAACAAGTTTGTACAACATAGATCAATATAGGGCACACCAAGCAATGTGAGTGAAGCATAGAGTTACCGATATTCAGTCGTGAGGGCGCCTTCAAGCTTCAAGCGCTGGGTAGCTCGGACGCAAGCATGTTTTAAATCAACTCTAAAAGAAGTAAAGTTGATCACGCACTCACTGAATGCACCAACCCAAGAGAGCAGCACGGAAGTACTCTTGCTTGGTGAGAGCACGGTCCTCAAACATCTCAACGGAATCGTCGACGGACATGCCACGGTTCAGCTTTCTATCGGAAGCATCGGCATGAACATTTTGTCAGTATTGCAAAGAAAGGTCGACGGAGAAACCAGCTTCCAAATCAGATGGCACGCGATCGAGAACCGCAAGATCGAAGGGGAAATTGAGGGTGACAGCAAGAATATATTAATAGTATTATAACGCCACGAATTCATATGTAGTCGCCGAAATAAGGAAAGAAAGATCGACACATACGTTCTTGTACCACTCAACGGCCTCAGCAGGGAACCCCTCCCCCCTGGATATGGTCCACCAACTCATCCCTGATCTTCGCAAACGCCCAACTTGCCGCCTCTCACGCGGCAGCTCGGGGTACGATTCCTCGTGTCCGAACTTTTTTGCTCCTTGCAACAACCACCACCTAGCGCTGTGTATCGCGTAATTAGTTCAGCGAGCCTCTGTAGCCACCAATCAGGGCTCATAGTTGCTTTGACCCGACACAAATAATGCTATCGACCAAGAGGAATAACACTCATGCTCTCGTCTATGATCGCGTATGGTCACCATTTCTTTGAACTTCGAAGATCGCCGCATCATGTTCAGATGCTTCCAAGGCGAGGAGTGTGCATTGTGACGGAGAGTACAGACTACTGATTTCACTGTCCCTACTACTCAACGTCCCTGTTCTCGTATTGAGAGCTTGTTGTAGCGCCCGAGACTCGAGGGTGACACGCATTAGTTTCCGATCGATTCCGAAATTTCTGTGCATCGCCATTCACTATGATGTTGAGTCTTCAAAGCGGTACATAGTCCTAGATAAGGTGCCACTGAATAAACACCCCAGATCATGAGAACCCGTCGCATCGTCTCATCAGTCAACTTATGAAACGTATGTGACCTTGTGACTTTAGACTGTAATGATTTAGAGGAGGTCGGATGGTGACTTGGTCCACTTCGCTTCCTTGACTGACCTTCAATTTGCAACAAGATTCGCAGAATCAGTGAAGCCCGAACATCCTACCGCCTATGAGCGTATTTATTCACTGATTCCACAAAAGAAGGGCCTCAGCTCAGGACTTTCGGTCTATTCGGCCCCACCAGCGCCCAGTTGTGCTGGGTTGAGACATTAACCTTTTCTCCTTGGCTCCCAGTTCACTCGTCACACATTCATGTACGATCGATTGCGAGAGCTGGGTTGGCCTCATGCACCATAATGTTGGGTGTTTAAAACGATACATGGTCCTAAGTAAGACGCTACGGAACAAACACACCAGTTGATAAGAACCCGTCGTGTCGCCTCATCGGTCAACTTACGACACATATGTGGCCCTGTGACTGTGAGGTGTAATAATTTGAAGGAGGCTTAATAGTGACTTGGTCCACCTAGCCGCCTTGACCAGACCTCCGATTTGCAGCAGCGAAAGCCGCGAAATCAGACAAGCTCAATCATTTGACAGCCTATGCGCCTATTTCTTGACTCGTTTAACAAAGAAGGACTTTGAATGAGGAGCTTCAGCCCACTCAGACTCACTAGCGCCCAGCTGTATTGGGTCGTGTGCGTACCCGTTTTGAGACACTAACTTTCCCCTTGATGATCGAGCTATCGCTAGGCTCGCAGTTTACTTGTCACTCATCGGCTTCCGAAACGTGAGTTTGCGCCGTTCACGATGATGTTGCGTGTTCGAACCAATACACAGTCCTGGATAAGACGCTACTGAATGAACACACCAGATGAAAAGAACCCGTTGTATCGGTCAGCTTACGACACGTATGTGACCCTGTGACTGTGGTGTGTAGCGATCCAGAGGAGGCCTAATTGTAACTTGATTTACCTAGCTGCCTTGACTGAGCTCCAATTAGCAGCAGCGAAAGCCGCAGAATCAGTAAAAATCGTTTCTTCCGCCTCCTACGCGCGCATTGTATGACTTATTTCACAAAGCTGAGGAACTTCAGTCCACTCAGGCTCACTAGCGCCCAGTTGCATTGGGTCGTGTGCGGACCCGTGCTGAGACATTAGCTTTTTCCTTATTGATCGACCTATCCCTATCGCCGCAGTTGACTTGTATTGTAGTGTCACACGCAGGATCCCGTTGTCTGATGACCCAACCTGTTAGTGAAGGTTAGTTAATGTACCGAGGAGACTGCAGAAAATATGGAAGATAGAAATACGAGTCAAATCCATAGTCTGTATAAATAGCGCACCAAGACGTATGTGAACACCCAAACTCCAGGCTCAGATACCTTTACCGCATACTCTTCTCCAGCCATGCGATTTGTCAACCTCGTGCTGTCTTTCTTAGCACTTTCGACGTGTGTCGCAGGCCTCCCCGCCGCGCAACCATCTGAGGAATCTAGGTCTCTTACCACATCGGCGGGAGTGATCTCTCAGAGGGATGGCGAAGTCACGACCGGTGTCGATCTAGCTTCTCGACAAATCCCAGCGGTGGCAGTTCGCGTCGTCGCTGAGGGCATCGTCAGCCTTGTAGAGAATATTTTGCAGAGAATTTCCGATGATAAAGGAGTAAATATGATACTCGTTCGTTGCCGTTTTTCACCCTCTCACTGTCTGAGTGGATTTAGGCACGCTCGGAGTATACCCAGGACTTTATTCAGTTGGCCAGGACGCAATACCCGGGCTACAACTGGGTCATTTGTCATACGGATCACTCCACGGACTTTGATGGCGCTCAAGGCGAAGATTGGGATCATGACCATCAAGAATTCCCTGTTTTCCTTGGAACGATTGGGTACGAGAGGCACATTCTCTTTGAGCTCATTACAGACGCCAATATCTCTTGTCAGATATGAAATTTACTGGTTCAAGTCCGGGATCTTTGTGCGCGAAGGAGACGGAGGGTTCCTCAACGTGAGTCCATTCGATGAGTCGAGCGCATTCTAATTATAACTCAAATCAAATGGTGCGTCAAACAGTGGGCCTACGGCGGCAATGTCCTTGACAGGACGGACTCCTCAGGTTCAAGTATTGTCCGATTTGGCCCTTTGTAAGGCTCAATCGCATGTACCTTCCATTTTCATGCTACTTTTCTTCATCGTATCCTCGTATGTGTGCGTGTGTGCGCTCCGGTGTAGTCTTTTTTTTGCTAGCCTCTGTACATTATCTCGGACGATAGGCCCTGGGGCAGCCAGATTCCTAGTTTTGTTTTATGTTGAATTTTGATCGTTGCAGAACATTCGTGGTGGACACTTCAGGGAGTGGTGGCTGGGTGCTATGTGTCTCAGGCACTATAACAGGTATCGACCGGAGGAATCCCGTACACTCACTCTCTCGTCTTTGATTGCGTATAGTCATCGTTGTTCTGAACTTTAAAGATAGCCGCATCACGTTCAGATATCATTATATTGCTTCCAGGGCGAGGATTCTACATTCTGAGGGAGAATGCGGACTACTATTTCAATCTCTTTCACTGCCTCGACTACTCAACCTGCTGGTTCGTGTGGTGAGCGCTTGTTATAACTCCTGAGACACGAGGGCGACACGCATTAGTTTCTGATCGATTCCGAAAGCTATTTCTGATCCCATTCGCCATGACTTTGGGCGTTGAAAGCAATACATAGTCCTAGATAAGAATTTACTGAATGAACACCCCAAATGATGAGAACCCGTCTTATCGTCTCATCAGTCGAATCTTGGCTCATATGTGACCTTGTGACTGGAGTGTGACGAAGTAGAGGAAGCCTAATAGTAACCTTGTCGGCCTAGCTTTCTTGACTGACCTCCAATTTTCAACAGCGAAACCAGTAAAACTCGATTATTCCACCAACTACGCGCGCACTTCTTGATTTGTTGAGCAAAGAAGGACTTTAGCTAAAGAGCTTCTGCCCACTCAGACTCACCAATGCCCAGTTGTATTGGCTCGCGCGCGTACCCGTCCTGAAACACTAACTCTCTCCTTCCTATCCCTTTGCTCGCAGTTAATTTGCCACGCATCAGCTTCCGTAAACTGAGTTTTCGCCATTCACCATAATGTTGGGCATTCAAAGTGATCAAGAGTCCTGGATAAAGCCCCACCATATAAACGCCCCAAATCATGAGAACCCGCCGTACCGTTTCATTGGTCAACTCATGACAGATATGTGACCCTGTGACCGTCGAGTGAAATGATTCAGAGGATGTCTAATAATAACTTGCTCCACCTGGCTGCTTTGACTGAACTCCAATTTGCAGCAGCGAAAGCCGAAAAACTAGCGAAGCTCGACCGTTCCACCGCCTACGCGCATATTTTTCGACTTGGAGTTGGATAAGAAATAAAGGCTTTAGCTTACGAGCTTCAGTCTATTCGAAGCCATCAGCGCCTAGTTGTCTTGGGACTAACTTTTCCTTCATGACCGACCTGTCCCTAGGCCCGCAATTCACTTCCACTGTCGTATTACATGCAGGGTCCTGTGATCCGATGACCCAACCTCTTGGTGACAGTAGTGAATGTATTGAACAGACGGCAAAAAATTTGGAAGATGGAAAACACGAGGCGAATTCATAATTTAGATATACAGCGCACCAAGAGGCATCTCGGAACTCTACCTCTGGCCACAGATACCTTTGACACATATTCCTCTCCAGCCATGCGGTTCATAAACTTCTTGCTGTCGTTCCTAGCGCTTTTGACGTGTGTCGTCAGCCTCCCCACAGCGCAACCCGCTGAGGGACTTACGCCTCCTACCATCATCNCTGGCCGTTGGGGGGGGNCGAGGGTGGGCCCACCACTTTCCCTGCCACATCGGCGGGTGCGATCTCTCAAAGGGATATCGACGGCCCAGCTGATGCCGACCTAGTTGCTCGGCAAGGCGACATTATCGCTGAGGGCATCGTCAGCATTGTGGAAACTATTTTTCAGAGAATTGCCGATGATAAAGGAGTAAGTAGTATACCCGCTCGTTGTTTTTTTTTCATCTTCTCACTGCCTGAGTGATGTTAGGCACGTTCGGAGTATACCCAGGACTTTATTAGTTTAGCCAGGGCGAAATACTCTAGCTACAACTGGGTCATCTGTCATGTTTCTCACAAAACTCGGTTCGACGGCGCTCAAGGCCAAGATTGGGGCCATCTTCATGAGGAGTTCCCCGTATTCCTCGGAACAATCGGGTATGAGAGGCACCATTTCTTCAAGTTCATCCCAGACTTTAACACGTCCTGTCAGATACGAGATCTACTGGTTCAGGTCCGGGACTTTTGTACGCCAAGGAGACGGAGGGTTCCTCAACGTAAGTCCATTCGATTAGTCTAGCCCATTCTTCACGCATAACTAAATTCAAATGGTGGACCCAACAGTGGGCCTACGGCGGCAATATTCTCAGCAGGACGGACTCCTCAGGTTCGAGTACCGTTGTTTTTGGCACTTTGTAGGGCTGCATGTCGTGTACCTTCCATTTCCATTTACCTTCTCTTCATGGTATTCTCGTATGTGTTCGCTCCAGTGTAGTCTTTTTTTGCTAGCTTGTGTACACTATGTCAGACGATGGGTCTCGGGGCAGCCAAATTCCTAGTTTTGTGTTGTGCCGAATTTTGATCGTCGCAGAAGATTCGTGGTTAACATTTCAGGGAGTGATGCGTGAGTGCTCTGTGTCTCAGACGCTATTGAAAGCGCTCATCACACGAACCAGCAGGTTAAATAGTAAGCGCAGTGAAAGAAATTGAATCAGTAATGCAAATTCTCTCTTATCGTACGCACTCGTCTCCTTGGCAGCAGGCTAATACCATCTGAGCGTGGCATAGCCATCTTCAAAGTAGTACGATGATGGCCCTAGCCTCCATCAAAGACAATAAGGTATGAGTGTCAGCGATTCATCAGGTCGATAGCATTATTTGTGTGTGGTGGCGCCGGCAAATGCTCATTCGTCAAAGCAAGCTTGAGCGTTCATTCGTGGCTGCCACTTGGAATTTGATGATACAGAAAAAGCCCTGAAACCTCGCCTGCCCAGTAGCAGCCATCAAAATTAGCGCTCAAGGATGCTTTGACATATAAGAGTTTGCCTGTGCGACCCAACGCAAGTAATGCTATCGACCTTTAGGGGTCCCTGACGCTCATGATTGATCGCGGCGAGTCTTCATCCTTTTCTAGCCGTGTCACGCTCAGATGGTATTAGCTTGCTTCGAGGGCAGAGAATGCGTACTATGAGGGAGAATGCGGATTAATCAATCAGTTTTTTTACTGTCCCTACTACCCAACTTGCTGGTTCGTTCGGTGAGCGCTTGTCACAGCGCCTGAGACACGAGGGTGACACGCATGGTTTTCCGATTGATCCCGAAACTAAATTCGCAGTCACTTAGTCCACCCGACTATCTTAACTGACCTCCAATTTGCAATTGCCGTAGTAGGAGCCGCAAAACAAGTGAAGATCCACCGTTCCAGCGCATACGCATATATTTTCAAACTGATTCAACAAATAAGGGCTTTGGTAGGGGAGCTTCAGTCCACTCGGAGCTCGCCAGTGCCCAGTTGTACCGGGTCGTGCACGCACCCATCCCGAGACACTAGTTTTATCCTTGATGATTGATCTATCCCTAGGTTCGGAGTTGACTTGTCACGCATCGGCTTCCGATCGATTCCGAAAGCTGGTTTTGACCCCGTTTACCCTGATGTTGAGTTGTCAGAGGAAAACATAGCCCAGACAAGACGCGACTGAATTAAAACCCTGGATGATAAGGATCTGTCGTCTCAAACGGTTAATTCCTGACACATGTGCGAACGTGTGACTGTGGCATGTGACGGCTCTGAGGAGGCCTACCAGTAGCTGGGCTCACTTAACTGCCTTGACTGACCTCGGATTTGCAGCAGCAAAAGCCACAACAAAAAGAAGGCTCGACCATTCCAGCGCCTACGTGTATATTTCTCGACTGGTTTAACAGAGAAAGGCGTTAGGTACGGAGCTTCAGTCCATTCGGACTTACTAGCGCCCTATTGTATTGGGCGGTCGTGTGCATACCCGCCCTGGAACATCACCTTCTTCTCGAATGATCGACCTATCCCTAGGGTCGCAGCTTATTTTTATTGTGGTGTCACATGCGGGATTGTGTTGTGTCTGATGACCCAGCCCCTCGGTGAAGGTTAGCAAATGTACTGCACACATGGCGGGAAATATTGGAGATGAAGGACATGAGGCAAATCTATGGTTTGGATTTATGGCTTACCAAGACGCATATTAACACTCTAGCGCTAGTCGCACACACCTTTGACACAACCGTGTGGTTTACAAGCTTCTTGCTGTTGTTCCTAGCCGTGTCGCAACCCTCCCCGTGGCGCAATCCCCCGAGGGACCTACGCCTCCGACCGTCGTCCTGACCATTGGGGGCGGCGGGGGTGAACTACCACTTTCCCTCCTACCATATTGGCAGGGGCGATCACTCATAGGATGGCGACGGCACAATCGATGCCCCTCTAGTTGCTTGGCAAGTCCCAATTGCAGTCAGTTTCGTCGCTCAGGGCATCGTCGCTCTTTGTGAGAGATGGTTTGGTGACNAATCGGGGATNGANTAAAGAAGTAAGTACTATAAGATTTCGTTTTTTTTTTTTATCCTCTAACTGGCTGAATGATTTTTAAGCACGCGAGAAGTATACCAGAAACTTCGTTGATTTGGCCAGCAAGCGAGACCCGCGTTACAACTGGGTGATTTGCCATCTTTCACACTCCAAAGACTTTGACGGCGAACAAGACGAAGATGGGGGTCATGACCACGTGAAATTCTCTGTTCTCTATGGACTCAAACAATTGGGTATGAGTAGCAAATTTTCTTCAAATTCATCCCAGACGTTAATATCTGTTGTTAGATACGAAGTTTACCGGTTTAAGTCCGGGATTTTTTTGCGCGAAGGAGACGGAGGGTCCATCAACGCAAGTCTATTCCACAAGCCTAACGCATTCTTTACGTATAGCTAAATTGAAATGCTGGACCCAACAGTGGGACTACGAGCGCAATGTCTCGACAAGGAGGACACCTCGGGTTCGAGTACCGTTATTTTTGGCCCTTGGTAAGGTTGCATTTCGTGCACCTTCCAATTAACTCCTTTTCATCGCGTATGTGCTTCGTGTAATCTTTACTGGCTAGCCTTTGTAGATTATTTCAGACGATGGGCCTCGGGCGGCCGAGTTTGTAGTTTNCGTGTCGAGTGATCTTTGACTGTCGCAGAACATTCGCGGTTGACCTTATCTCTTTAGCAGTCTCACAGGTAGCACGCAACCCTCCCTGAAGTGTAGCTCAGACTTGCGCAAGACAGTAACTCAAAATTTCCGTCTTGATTAGGAGTGCTTACTTGCACAGTGTAAGCCCACCCACGCGTCGGTGCTCGTTGAGGAAGGCTCCAGACAAATCGTGAGAGCGCGCAAGGTGCTCATTGAGGAAGGCTGCAGACAAATCATGAGAGCGCGCAAGGTGCTCTTCCCCATCGCCGCCGCTCCATGGTAACTAGAGACAGATTACACATAGCCACTATGGAATACATATTGTGGTGGATTCTTCGACAACAATCCCCCGCTATACACAGCGATTGAGCGACTTGCGAGGTAGTGGGAGCACGGAAGAGCAGTGATCGCGTACCACCTTGTCGCTAAGTCAAAGACTTTAATCTCTCACCCCATTCCTCGTAAGAACGAGATCTCCAATATCATATCATATTGCGTATCCATCAACACATCTTGTCAACAATTTTTTACGACGTCATCTGTCATCATGTCATTATTCACACATTCGGGTATGGTGTAAAGGTAACACGCCCAATAACTTCCGACACGGAACAAATGGCTCTCGAGGTTCGATTCCTCGTACCCGAAGACGTTTTAGGCGCCGAGTCGACCTGGTCAACTCCTCACTAAGACGATCAGCTAGGAATACGTTCGTCGTGTATTTATCTGTAACGCGACGCTCAACATTGAGCCTGACAACACGACTTGAGACGGTCAGCGTGGCCATCCGGCACTCGCCCCTGTAGCCGCCCGTCCCCATCCCCACCGAAAAAAGCTGTTAAAGTTGGCATCCTGTAAGGGTGCAAAACCCTCCACTAGCGACCAAGGAATGCCCCAGTCGCTTTGCTTGGTGCTAATGCTGAGATGTAAGTGCTGCCTTTACACTATATGCCTTAAACGAAAGACAAAACTGGATTGAAGAGAGGAAGAGCGTCAGTCACTAGTCACACCTGACATTCATCGAGCACGGGGAATCGAACCCCGATCTCCATCTAACCTCACTTATGTCCGAATGGACTGGAGAATTGTGACGTGCTGCCTTTGCACTATGCCCGAATTAAAAGACAGTACGTAAGAAGGGAATTCGTTCCTTGGCAGAGGAAAGAGGAATGGAAAAGATGAGCGCTTTATAAGGTAAGATAAGATTTTAATAGCTTGCGTTCCTTAGACCGGGGCATCTGAATCAAGTGAACAGACCTCGGACGCGTGGCCCAAGTCAGAAAGGTAAGGTTAGGATGGTAGTCACCAGTAGTGGAAGATCGGTGGGAAGGTACGTTATCCACCTGTTTCTCCTTCGTTGATCCAATCGATTCCTGGTTCGTTGCTCGCTCCGATTCCCTTTTAGTAGTCGTCTCTCCTTCTCTTCGTGTGGTCGTAGTTGACGGACGACAAGCCCTACTGATAAACATGTTTACAGTCCACCAACAATCCTCAACCTGTCCGCCCGTGGCGACCTGTAATAAAAATGAGTATTGACTGCACCATGTTGCGAGTTGCGAAGATGCGTGTTCTAATGTCGCCGAATGAGGATGAGTACATGCAGGTTGTTTCTTTTTTTNGACTTTATCTTTTATTGGTCGTACCAGGTTGCCAAGCTCATTCCTGATCAGCGGGATCCCCTACCCGACCGGGATCCCCTACCCGACCGAGAACCCTCCCAAGTTCTCGTTGAAGGGTACTGCTTTGGTGCCTACCGATGGGTAAGTGCCCGCCTGTTTCTTTTCCTTCCCGAGTCTACGCTAACCGTACACTCTCGCTCTAATATGGTAGTTCTGCACCATCCACCACGACCGCCCTCCCCGCAAACGCCGATCCCTACACCATCGCACTCTCCATCCTCATCCCCCTCGGCGAGTACTTCCAGGTCCAGGGTGATTGGTTGGATTACAGCGCCACGCCCGAAGTTCTGGGCAAGATCGGTACCGACATCGTCGACAACAAGTTTGCTTGGGTCATCAACACCGCGCTTCTGCTCACCTCGTCTACCAACTCTTCGGGCAACCCGTTCGGCCCAAAGCTCACCCCTGCGCGCCTGGCCGAGCTCCGGAAAGTCTTGGAGAAAAACTACGGCAAGAAAGACCCGCAAGCCGTCCACGAGAATCGTGTCAAGGCGGTGTACGAGGAGCTGAACATTAGGGGAGCGTATGAGAAGTATGAGGAGACCGTCGTGGGTATTCTTAAAGGCAGGATTGGTAGTGTAGAGGAGAAGGAGGGCGGGTTGAAAAAGGCCGTGTTTGAGAGTTTCCTGGGCAAGATTTATAAGAGGAGAAAGTAAACGAGCGAGGGACGTTGAAGAGCTGGTGCACAAGGAGAGGAAAGGGGAGCATAGAGAGGAACACGGTGAGGGGCGAAAGGGTCAGGGCAGGAGGTAGGCCGGGGAGCTGAAGAGAATTCAAGAAAGCATATCCTCCTAATCAAATCGTACAGTGTTCAATTGCCATTTGTCATATAGAATATGGGATTGTTGTATACCAATCGATTAAAGTGATGTGAGTCGAAGCAAGGTTAGTCTATCTCCCTGACTGTCCTGTATGTCGTCATTCAGTAGGGTGATTCACGATCGTATCGTCAAGTATCCAATCTGTTGACCAGGCATCGTAAGGTGGTCGGTTTGGTGGGACCGTTGGCATATAAAGGCCTCAAAAATCACCGCGAGTGGCGATCAGAATCTCGTTTTAAATATTCGAGAGCGGTAATCTATTGATACAAGCGTGGATGAACATCTGCTCCACATACCTACATCCATGCCCCTCTCTATTGTTCTTTAAGGAGTTGTTATTTCGTCCCTTTCTCTTGCATATTGGCGTTCAATAGAGTATGGACATGCATTTGCCAGGTGTATGCAGACCTGGCACTGTCAGCTCTGGTGCTCGTCCTGTCTTTCGCGCCATTAGATTTATCTTGGCAAGTCCCTTGTGACTGCCCTCCCAGTTATCTCTTTCCATGAACAACCTTCCTTTCAGAGTACTTTGAGCTCCTTTCTTGTGCCACGCCAGCCATCATGCTGTTTGATGTGCCAAAACCGTGCTGCGCATCTCTTTATGTGCTTAGGGACTTGCCCCACTGCTCTAGCACTGAATATACTCGATTAGTGTGAGGCCACACGAGAGGGTAGGTACCTTTAGAGCCTAGGGAGCCACCTCTATTGCTTTAGTAGTGAAATGGAGCCTTTCAGCTGCAGGGTAGGCCGTTTAATCTGAAGCGGCACCAACCAGCTAGCTTACTAAACCCTAATCTTGGGTATATGGTGGGCGTGCCTCCAAGTCGGCAGTCCTCGAGTAGACTCCAACTCTCGTGAACCCAAGAGTAGTGTACTTGTAAATTATCCTTCACACCGCACAAGTTATCTCCATACTGGATGGATTTCATAGGGTAGAGATTAAATAGACACGACCGTTAATTGAATTATAAACAATATTCAATAAAATGGGTATTTATTCGTGAAAAAGCGAACATGGTCGTATCAGCGTCATCACTCAAGCCATCACGTGCTTGACAGTCCATCCTCTTAAAGGTGTCAGCAAATGGAACACATTTCTCTCAAAGGAGATGCATGAACTCAATGAACGTGGGTATTACAGCTAACACAAAAGCAATAGACCAGATTTCACTTTGCTCGCATTTTGATATTTGTTTACTTTTGGAGCATCACAAACAAACATGGTCCGTGCACCATGCCAAATCTGGCATACCTCTAGGTCACTAGCATGATGCCAACCACCACACAGGTCGCCTCTCCGCATCAACATCCCAAATTGATTGTTTGGTTGGTTGCATCACTGCTCCACAACTAAACAAATATCAAAAGTCAAACAAAGTGATATCTGGTCTAGCGTTTTCATGTTAGCTGTAAATGTTGTGTTCTATATTCTCAATGACTCAAAGATGATTCTTAGAGTGGGAACCAGGCACCACACCCATCAAAACATCCAACATCAGCAAAGAACTCAGCGCCAAGTGCAAGGCAATGTCCACCAAGGAGCAGGACCAATATTCAGAGGAAATTGTTACCTCTTTGAAGGTGGCATGTGAAGTGAAGGAGGCAGGGCAACATAATTGCCAGGTGGCAGCTTTCAATGATGCGCGAGCCATCGTTGGGCACCTACAACGTGAGGTAAGTGCCACTATCTGTCATTTCTTGGTGGCTAGGGCTAACTCTGTTTCAGATCATCAATGTTAATCAACAAACAGGCATGGAGTTCATGCTCGTCGCTGTCAGGAAGGACATCAAACAATTCAATGCCCCCTATGTTTTCAGAACGTTGGATCTGTTTGACAGCTTCTTCCACAACACTACTAAGTTCACGCTGGCCGACTTAGTCTTGAAGCTTGAATGTTTCTTCATAGGCGGTATTGATGGTGAGTGATACTTCCTCAACTCAAACTCCTTGCTCAAAACACATCCAGGTGTCTCTCAAAACTATATTCAAAGACTTGTCCAGCTGAAAAGCAGGACCACTGCCATCATCAAGGACAAGCTGAGTGAGCACTAATGTGCTTCTCACATCAATCCAACATTCTGATCAATTTCTAGACAGTGCTGCTGGTCATCAAGTCTCAAGGATGGTGTATACAAATTTTGACGAAGCCATAACGTTGAAGCATGCCGTTGCCATGAAGGGGTGGCCCCTCCCCAAATTTTGCTGCCCCTCCCACATATGTAACCTCCTGCTCTGACATCGAGCTGCTGCATAACACTTGGCAGAGTGGTACAGCCCGCTTGTCAAGCTTAATGATAACAAGTATGAGCAATGGCGGACCCAGCACCTTGAGCATCATGCTGCTGCTCAAGTGGCCCTGTCTCAGATTACATCTGATGGCAATGGTGAGTCAAGCCATGTTCCCATTGTGAACAACATTCCCCTGCCTGTGGTCACCAACATTCCTGCTGTCAACTCCGAGAATGGTGTAACAAATGCCCCTGTTGCTTCCAAAAGCAGCCCTGCTGCTGCCCCGATTCTGACTCCTTCCCCCACATTCATGAACTTTGGGATGGATGGTGTGGTGATTCCAACAAAGACATGCAAGCAGAGGAAAGATAAAGGAGTCCTGAGAGGTCCCAGGAAGGGTAAGTAGAATCAAGTTGGACAAGGCTAGGCTACCTTTTTGCTATTTACATTCTATCTAAATTGTACATTGCCACAGAATTTCAAGTTGTTCTCTGTCTCTGAGGGAGCTATGTATGCTCAAACTCAAAGGGCTGTCGCAGTGTGCAAGGACATTGATGGTGCCAAGCCATGCCAAAGCAAAAGAAGCCACACGGCAGAAGGGAAGAGCACAGGAAAGCACTAACACATTGATCAGACAACGAACAGGCCATGGGAAACAGCAAGCGCACCCAGTTGACAGCAGTGATGACAGGGGACAGGCATGATTGACAGGAGGGAGAACATCCCAATGGTTCCGACCTCCCCTCCCATGCCTGTCAACCAGAAGATCCTCCAATGGTACATCATGTCCTTGTTATCTATGGTACACCTCACTATCTACATAGTAATCTACCCTAATCTACCCTCCTTGTCAACTGTTTATTTTATTTGAGGCACACTTTCCCAAACTGGGATCCTGCCCAGAATTATTGATCGTTGGTGGCTGTTAAGCAAGTCCAGCTTGCTTAGCTGGTTGAACCCCCACCTTATGCCCAGCTAATTAGCTGGAGATTTGATGAGGATCAGGTGCCATCCGTAGCATGCTGCAGATGGCCTCAGATAATGCTGCATGCAGCGATGGCCCATAAAACAACTTTGGTAGAAGGCCATTGCATTGCACGGCAGTATGAGCCTGTTATGCAACTCGACCGTTTAATGAGAGGAGTTAGACCAACTACAGAGTTTGGTGCATAGATGGTTCCTTGGTAGACCGCCCAATGGAGATCTTGGAAATGGGCACACAGTTTGTAAACTGTGAGGACAGTGGGAAAGGTAGGGATGGTGTAGGCGTAGAAGACAGCTGGGGAGACTTCTCCATTTTCAGGGAAGTTGGCTTCTTCAGGCCTCTTGAGATTCAGAAGCAGAGACTCCGGTCCTTTTACATTTACAGAGGCATCTGGGGGTGGAATGAACAGCGGTAGTGTGGGCAAGGTTAGGAGATACTGCCAGAGAGGTACGTTCCTTGGTCGGAGCGGGCGTCGAGGCGTTGCTGGAATCAGCAGAGGGAGATGGATCAATGGGGTTGACAGTAATCTCCTGTATGGGAGTGGCAGTGTGAATGGGAACATTGTTGGAGAGTCCCCAGAGAGTGCGAAGCCAGTCAGTGTTCATTCTTCTTGGGTCGAGATCGACAATGTTGAGAGCTGCTGTGTAACAGGGGTCACTCCTGGGTCTTCCGAGTTGTCAGGTGAGTTGGAGGACAGGTTGGATTGGGGTTCGGAGGATATAGGCACCAATGTGGATGTTCACTTGTGGAGCTAGCTGGAGAAAGATCTGGATCATAGTTATGAGAGTATCTTTGTCGACCCCAGTCTGCACAAAGACTCTGATCATATGATGGGAGAGGTTGAGGACGCAAGAATAATACGAGTAGTCAAGAGGTGGTATTCTTGAGAACAAGCTGAGGATTATTGGTCTTCAACCCTGACTATTTATACATCCAAGTAACTACTATTAATAGACCAAGCTATCTTAAGCTGAGTGGATTCGTAGTCCTGTTAAGTAATCCTCTGGAGTCCACAGTCACTGCGCAAGAATGGAAGTGACTACTTCTATTCTTTATAAGTCCTTGACAGCATTCATGATGTCATTATGTCGTAGTACATATCTCATGATGTAACTATGTAGTCTGTAGAATGTTCCAGTGAAAAGAAGAAAAAGATAGGGGTATACTACGATACACGGGTTATTCCATAACAGTTGCATTGCACAGCAGTACGAGCCTTTACGAGGGTTTTAGGTGCTTACACTTTGGGGCAGTCAAAGCACTCGCGCTTGTGCAGCTTCCCTCCTCTATGGCGTTTAATTTCTAGGAATTTGCGCATTTACACGACCTGGGCTATCAAAATGATAGGTTGCGGCGAAAACCGAGAAGCCAGAGACCGGCATCTCAGAAACATACATTCGGCAATGGAAACTGCCGATTTTTGCTACTTACTCGTGGGTACCAAAAGTGATGGCAGCTCAATAATGTATTTACTACTCAACAATGAGGCAGACTACGAGCATATAAGCTGAAGATATAAAATCTTGGTGCTCACTGAATACTCTGGGCAAGAATGGCATAAATCTGATGGGGCACTCGTGAGGAAAGCCAGGATTATTGTTAAACCGGTGCTGGCTAACAATTCCTATCTCTGCATTGAGAATAAATTTTGCTCTCATCTTTGAGTTGGTAACTTGAGGGTAGCCTACAATGCTTCTGAAAATTATTTCAACTGATTCTGTGCAGTGGTTGTTGAGATATGAGGCTTGCAAGATTGCAGTTTTGGCTTGGAATACACTGAACTGCCATCACTTTTGGTACCCACGAGTAATATGGAAGGTGCAGAACTCGGCGCTCTTGGCATTTTGGGCTCGTTTCGATTAAAAGAACGAGCTTTCCTGACGTAAAGACTCGTAACAAGTCTTCGACAACCCACCCCGCCCCTGGACATTGTATCGCTATCATTACCAGACCTGCAGATTGTACTGTAGTGTATTACTATTTTAAATTGTATCAATTTTTGGAAGTACGATGAGGGAACAACCTGAGGATATCTGACCAATGATAACGAAAAACGGTCGTGTACCCATGAGAACCTTGGAGTCGGGGACGGCACGCCACAGCGCCGCTACGATCAGACAATAAGTGCTGCGTAGATTAGTTAGAGTAAAGCGTAGTGTACAGACCGGCGAATCGTATGACAAGTTAGCACAACTGCGGGAGCGGTCAGATGATGCGGGTGTTTGTGCTTGTGTACGCGTCCTCCTCCCAAGCGCCCGTGCGCCTGAGCAAATCCTCTTGCTCCTCGCTTCAGTTCCCCCACCAGAACGTCAGCATACACTCGCTCGCCTAGTGCGATCTCGTGTTTTCTTTTTCCCCGCCCTCCCTCCTTGCCTGCGCGCTCCGCTCTTTGGCTTAGTGAGTCTTGTCATTTTATTTTCCCTCAGGGTGGAGAGTACTCGATGCTGGTGCCTCGATCTCTCCCTGGCCTGCTGGAAGGTCCCCAGCGGGACCGTGGGATCTCCCGACTCACTGCTCGGGGTGGGCTCCCGAGCTAGCGCCAAAGACCGCCACCACCCTTGGAAACTAGGACCGACAATTGCGTCGCCCCTAGCTTCCAAGGTACCGATTCCTCATCACACTCTTGTCACTCTCTCTCCTTGGATCTTTTATTCTCTATCTACCTGATCTGATGAACTCCCCGACTTATTTGATGAAATTTTCCCTTTCGGGAGTTTTCTTCTTTCTCTCGCTTGTGACGCTAATTTGAATTTGTCAAGAATAGAGCTGTTGTTCCCAGTCACATGTGTCACAAGTAATCAGGAGCATCAGTTCATAACGTGCATTTCACGATCGGCGGCGTGTGAATTGAGCTCGTCATCTGGTATGGACTAGAAGCACCTTTAAATCTGGTTTATTTTATTGAGTAGCAGAGAATCCTACATCTCTCATCCAAGGGAACGATGAAAAAGCGTTTCCGATGCTCATTATTCCAACGAATTGAGATCCGCCGTGCAAGCAGTCAATGATACTGAAGGACACAGAACAAAAGCATTCCATGAGTTGATCTTTATCTCGTCCTTGGTCCTGGCCGCACCTTGGGAGGCACCTTTCCTTTAACGATGGGACATCTGCACAGATTATAAAAAGACTGCTATAATTTACTTTGACTTGGCACTATTTTTCATTTGCTTCTGACTTGGCTCGACCACCAGACCAATACTCATTCTCTATAGCACCACTAGCTTGGGATGCTTCCCCTAACGCCATTGGCAGCTTTGTACTATGCCATGTCCCTCAACAGAGTTGGCGAAGAATGAGTGGAATGAATGTACCCTATAATGGGAGTTCAAGCCCACCTGATCAGCTTGATCGTCCAGAAATCGGTGTTTCGGGCACGTTTCACTACATACAGCACGTTACCTGGAATGTATTGAACTTCTTTCGTATATGAACGGAAAGGTCATCTGCTGTTTAAAACTTCCTTCCATATCTTCTAGCACCGACAAACATCATCCATGAATACGCACTGAAGAGATGGTTCTGATGACATGGGCGGCAATTTTGAATTGGGGTTCCAACCTCCCCCCACGTTGTGGATCGAGGGTCGTTCACTGGAATTGGATACTACTTGTCACATGAGCTTGGCTCTTGAAACCTACCACTAGCTTGGAATGAGCTGTGACAAAATCTGAACACGGACGTCGCCCCACTTGAGTCCACATTTTCTGTCCATTCCCACACGTGCCTCCCACTATGGCGTGTATATTGGGGAAAAAGTCATTTTCGGCGCATGTTTGCAGGAAAGTGGTATTTGAAATTGGCCTAATTAGCCTCAGCCATATGCTTTGGCCTTGGGAGACCGTAGTCACTTCACCTATGGTGCACGTCTCCCCGCTTTACTCAGTAGCCACGATATGAAAGCACGATTTGGAAGCAAGGCCATGGTGGCGCGTCGGCCCACGGAAACAGTAGAATCATCTGACTTCCAGCTTTGTACCTCCCATTTACCACTTCCACGGATCTCTACTGTACCTGCACCACACATGGTCTCACTGTGCTATTGTACGTTTCGAATTGCGCATTATAAACGTTGCCTACAGGGTCTATCTACCTGTAGCCTGTTACGCTAATGAAACTACGTGCAGATTTGCAGCACTATTGCCATTGGGCTTCGGCAGGAGAGTTGAATAGGGTGTCGACACCAGGTCGTTGGCATCAAGCTCATGTGTTTGATGCTTTCCACTTGCGTCAGTGAATGAATAGATTGCGGCCGGAAGATCTTAGAAACCCAAAAAGCTTGTCCACTGACCCTGGAATGGGTCTAATGGCCGGTGAGTATGCCAACAGAGAGACGAACGTAAAGAAGGCCAATTTGCGAAGTCCCGTGTGAAGAAGGTTTGGCGAATGGATGGACATCATTTTCCTTCCCCCAAAACGATTGACGAAGGTGAGGCGATGGATCTAGAAGATGAGAGAGGCGTCCCCTGCCTCCCATAGCACAGTACGAACTTTCGATTCTTCACCGATTTCACCAAGGGTGCCAAAATCGAGATGCATTGCGTACCTGTTACTTACGGTTGGTGCCTCAGTGCTCGAAAGGACCGAGGCAAATGCATCGTGGATTTCATATTACAGGTTCTGCAGTCCGGCCGTCCTAATCCATTCCATTTCAGAGACGGCCAAGTCTCATTGCCAATAATAATTCAAATGAAGCACTTCGACTTCGATTCTCAAGGTTCCTCAATGATCTATTCAATGCCTTCATGATAGTGAAAGAGGGGGACAGATTCGGGGGTGTCAGCCAAGAAAGCTGAACTGTGACCTTCCGTCACGACCCCAATTTCGAAAAGGGAGCACGCAATCCTGCTTCTCAACCGGTAAAGCTAGCACCAAGATGTGTATTAGAGGTTCTTCATTCAGTATCATTGGGCAAACATCGGCGGAGACTGGGTCAAGGAGACACTCAAGCCATTTTCGAGTCTATTGGCCGTCACACACTCGCGTGGGAGAACGAACTGTATCAAACTAGCAATTTGGAACTGGTCTGGAATATCATCCTAGTCCAGATGACCATTCCCGTGGCATCGATGAGACGCTTTTCTAGCGACATACATGGGTGCTCAAACTGGAACGGTTGACATAATCATTTACTGCCCTTGCATATAAACCTTGCTACGTTCCTGCAGGGAATCCCAACTCTCCAGTTTCTTCTCCATCCCGAATATCAGCCTCTCCCCGGTCCTCAATCTCTCGCACTATGGTTGCCGGAAAGCAGGTCCTCACGAACCTTCAATACATCCACCGTGTGGCCGATCTCGAAGGCGGCTCGCCCAACGCGCCGCTTATTGGCTTCAGGCGCCATGGCGGTGGCAATCAAACAGTAAGGAACCAGCGCAGCTCCTCAGCCAGTTGGGCCCCTGACGCAGCACATATACATTAGTTCAACTTTCAGCCTGACAACGACACGCAGGCCCTGATCTCTATCCCGCTGAAAGATCGGGACCTCTGGGTTACGAGTGCTAATCCTTCTCCCGTGAGTTTTTATGAATTTTGCTAAGCTTTCCATCAGTTTGACAAATTTTCCCGGAGTAGGGTGACCTTATTCGAGGTGCCGAGGGTAACGGCTCTCTCTACACTGTTCATCAACGGCCGAACTCGATCGTCAAGTAAGAGTTAGGTGTTAAGACGGTGGCAATTTACTCATTGCAAGCAAACGCAGATTGAGCATCAAGTCCAAAGACGGCACTACTAATCTCTTCTGGACCTTGGAAAGCGACGTCCCGCAAACTAAGGTATGTTTCTAAGAAGCTGGGAACCGAAATTCTTTGTTCCGCAAGTAACACTGATATGTCTCTTTTGTGCGTAGATTACTCTCAAGCCCGAAAATGGCAGCGCGAACCAGCTTTGGGCACTCAGCCCCCCTGCTTAAGTATCTTTCCAAGTTTAATCCAATGCCTTTTTCTGAGACTGATTTCGAACTTTACCTACTTGTACTTGTACTTGTAGCCTTCCATTTGTGTGTGTACCTCTAAATAACCATGTAGTCCACGAATACTGAAACTGTGTCTGATGTTCTTTGACTTGTTTAAAATCCCGTAGTCTATGAGTCCCTAGTTCTCCGTTGTGGTCTGGATGGCGCGCATGGACATCGACGGCTCGTTCACACCATTTGCCGTAAGAGTTATATGAAATAGGGAACTCATGGAGCAAGAAGAAATATAAATAAATGGCGATGAATAGGGTGGACACACTTTGACTCCAAGTGTTGGAATATGACGCTCGCGTATGAGTCTTCTTGATTCCCGGAAGTGTGGATTGACACGGTATGCGATTGCGTTCAGGTAGTGGACCATTGTGTCTTGCTACTGTCAAGGAAGGGCTCGATGTGCATGAAGGTCAAGTGGTCCATGAATTCTGCCTCTGAAAGAGCTTCCAATGTCGCGAGGAAAAGGCTAGTTCGTTGAATCAGCGCGGGTGTGTTTATGCCATTTCCGCTCCTTTGGGGTGATTACTGGCAATGGGTCAGGCGAGATGGAGACAAACCGAAGGCAGCTGGTACTCGGATGATTTTATCTCGGACAAAATCCAGGCCGGTAGTTGAATCGAGCGGCCGGGCGACCCAGCACGAAAGAACTGCGGATTGCAAAATGTCAGCTCTCCAGCGCAGTCAAGACCAAGATTGAGTGCTCAGGAGTACTCCGCGTCGCAGGGCTCTCTGAACGTTGTGTCCATGCGGGAGCGAGACATGCTCGTACAATGAGAAAACTTGAAGGAGAAGGAAACCATTGGGACTCGGAGTAGAAGCTCTAATAAAGCTCTTTCTTCTACTATCCTTTCTTGTTCCCTGTTTTCATGCAGCGCTCGAAGATGTGAGCATGGAAACGCCAAGATGAACGGGCCTAGACGTGATACACTGATTCGACGGGAGCACACCACTGGGTGGAAGGCGTATTTACAAGCCATTGCAATACCCTATGTGGTGTAATCATAAATCCAAGGCAGCACCTGCATGGTTTTTCTACGATCACTGGTGAATCTCCAGCCAAAGCGCCTGCTCCCCCGGTGGATACCGGATCTGGCGGCTCATTGATCCCTGCCAATTTGAACGCGTGCGAATGACATCCCTTTCTTAGCGAGCATGTTCTCAGATCAGGTTTGCCAGTCCGCTCTTCGTCCCGAATTCTCATCCATCTCGCGTCGCACGAGCGAGTCTACTCTCAAAAATGAGTCTAAGCTCGTTCCTCCTCTCTAAAGCGACTGAAGCAGTGGATACGGAGTTGGATGATCTGTTCAAGGCTGCGGTATGTGTTTCCTAAAATTTCGTGCGCTACGCTTTTTTTNCGCGTTTGGGAAGGTTGGCTGAATGACTCGCTGTGCTTGTTAGCCTAAACCTACTGCTACAATTACGACTAAAACTGCGACACAAAAAGTAAAGGACATCTCCTCCACAAATGCGAACGCGAAACAAAAGAAGTTGAAGAGAAAACCGACTTCCGATTCTGATTCCGATTCTGAGGCGGGTCCGTCGACTGCGCCTGCGAAAAGGCTGAAATCAGGCACCCAACCTACCTCCTCCAAGTCTGTGTCTCATGCCGGGTCCAAGGCAGGGAAGGAAAAAGCGAAGGACTCGCAGAAGCAGTCGAAGACCAGCTCGAAGCAGAAGAAAGAAGCTCTTACATCTCCTTCGAGCAGCGACTCGGACGAGGAGGAAGACGATAACTCGGATATCGAGAATCGGTATTTGGTGCAGAGGGCCAAGAAGCAGCGGCAAAGGAAGGGGAAAGAGAGCGAGGACGAAGATGATGATGAGGAAGAGGAGGAAGGAGAGAGCGAGGACGTTGTGGACGATGAAGATGAGGAAGCTGAATCCGCACCCTCAGCCTCTGAATCCGAGTCCTCCGATGAAGGCGAAGGAGGCCCTCCCGTACACGAAAGCCTCCTCAAAAACCAGCAGAGCAAGGCGGGGAAGAACAGGAAGAAGAAGTACATCCCGGAGGATGAGACGACCGAGATGAGGGACCGGAGGACGATTTTTGTGGGGAATTTGCCGATTCTTCTGGCTCAGAAGCGGGTATGTCTGTCGTCAGGCTCATTTTCGTATCCGTTATAACCTCTCTCTTTGCCGGGGTTTCTCTCCAGCCGTTACAGAAGCAACTCCAGCGACACATTCTCTCCTTTGTACCCTCAGCCAGAATCGAATCAATACGCTTCCGTTCTGATCCCTTTCCAAAATCCTACCTCCAAAC